>LBNU01025782.1:114296-131203 GCA_014162995.1 Artemisia annua | reverse complement strand
ATTTTGAGTGTGTCAATCATTTTTGGGAGTGCGCAAATCACCTCCCATATGAGATACCCAGCAACACTCATAACTTTTTTCTTATCCTCGTATTATACCTATATACTAATAGTTGGGATTGCTAGCTACAGTACTTTGGTAGCTACAGTGTTTTGTGAGGGGTGCTACAGGAATATCAACAGTGAAATTATTATTTTAATGTGCGGTATAAATTGGATCTTCTCGATCATTCTTGGTCTCTCTCATTAGTGCATATCAACGGAAAAAACACACACACAAACAACGGATTCATGATACAAATGATCGGCTCTACAACACTGACACAAATCCGGTTATCTAATCCACCGAAAAACCTCACCAGATTCGGCATCATTATCGAAGGTATCTTCATAATTTATTTGGTCTAAAGTCATTATTCCTTTTATTTTTGCTTCAGATTGAATCGAATTAGGGTTTATTTTTTTTTTAAGTTTTTTTAATTTGGGATTTTTGTTATATTTGTTATATGTGGTTCAAGGGAATTAGGGTTTCGTGTTAATTTAGGGATTTTCCTGAAATGGTTCATAAGATTTAGGGTTTCCATTAAATTTTAGGGTTCTTATGAAATTAGGGGTGTTTGGGATTGGGAGTGAGATCAGAGTTCTTATGAAATTAATTTTTTAGGGTTTCAATTAAATTTTAGGGTTCTAAGAATCTACAGAATTAAGGATGTTTGGAATTGCTTATTAGGACTGATTATTTGCTTCATTATATTTGAGTTTCAGTTTTTATTGCGATTCATTTCCTTACCTCATTATCCTCTTCGTCTAAAAAAAAGCCTTCTGCCTTTTTCAGGTTGGGTGACAAAAAGTTGCCTTGCGGGTTTTTAAGGTTGTGTCACAACACCGATACGGAGAAGAAGAATAGCAGGCCAAGGTTTGCCTGATTTTTTTTTCAGTTAACGATTTATTGATTACTACATCTTCCTATTTTGATCGGCGACGTTTTTTTGTGTAGGGTCCGAACGTGGAATCTGATGCAAAGATGGTAGCCGTTGGAAAGAGGAGTCTTCATCAAGCCGCGTGTTCTTATTTCTGGCCTCCTTAGTTACTTATTATATAGGTAATTTCCCTTAACTTTCTTTCAGGCTAATGAACTACCTATTGTGTTGAGCGTGTGACTTAAGTCCATTTAAAGAGGGTTTTATTTTGGGCTTGCATGGTACAAATAATCCGTTGCGTTTAGTGAGTGTTATAAGCTAGAAATGGTCGCAGGAAACATCTTTATTTGTAACCGTATAATCTAGACCTTCCAAAACCAACAATAAATCTAATAATAAAATCGTATTTATTATCATGTAAGTAACATTTATAACGAACATGATAGCAAATAAGCAATTAGTAGTTTCTGGATATAATGCAGCTCAAGCATTAACCCTTGGCTTCACTGAAACACTCGCGAAGATCATTATGTTTGTATTTGTTTAAGCTTATGTTTATGGTTATGGGCTTATTGAACATTCGAAAATCTAAGTAGCTGATTTTTTAGGCTTAAAAGCTTATCAATTAAAATAATCCTTTAGGCCAAGTTGATAAGCTCACAAGCCTTAAATTTGAAGTCATTACCTTTTCACACTTTCAATAAGCCCATAAGCCGGAAATGTAAGCTCCTGATAAGTCATTTTAAATGAGCTTATATAAGCTATCCCGATTTCAAATGTGCTTAGAAGCCCAAAAAAGAAGCTAATCCAAACACTACTGAAGTTCCTATTATTTGAATTATTGTTGTTAATAGGTTTATTTGAATGGTTACTGTATATTTTAATGATATACAGATGTTGCAGTGAAGGAGAATCCGGAAAAGATTGTCGGCTCTTATTATTATAAGGTTAAGCCGGAGATGAATCTCCTGATGTGGTTGCAGAAGCTGCTACTGAGACCTGCACGATGGTTTCTGATCTAAAGAAGGTAGCACATTTCTTTTCGAATTAATTAACACACCAGAGATTTCTTCTTTGTTTTCGTTACCACCCAAATAAAATGTTTACTGTTTGTTAGTACTTTTAATCGATTATAGCAAATCACATGTTGATAGTAATCGAAAAGCTCGCAATTACATGAGACTCCAAATAAAAATATACAAAATGACAAAAATCTTCATTCACAATATTCAGGCACTATACCAGGTCTAAATACCCATAAAAAATTGCAGCCGTAACAAAGAAGAAATCTCTGGTGTTCACCAACTTTACTTGGAAATTTTTGCCATAATAGATAAAATTTCATGCCTTTGGACCCTGATGCACGAAAAATACTTAACTTAATTCTAATTATACTAAACAAAAAAATAAATGTAGCTCAGGATCGACAATAGAGAGAAAGCTGTTTTCAGGGGGTGGTTAAGGGGGTGGGTTGGTTCGGTTGAGCTGCTTATTCTTCGGTAAAGAAGACTGTTCACCAATAACTTCATGGTCAAAAAATTATTAGTACCTTAGTATTAGGTATTGCAATGAATATTGCAGGTTATGGGGACATGAATGGGGAGAAAATGGATACATAAAAATGCAGAGACGTGTTTTTGAAAAGACGATTAAGATAAGTATCTGATTGTTAAAAGTGAAAGCCCTTAACAACTTAACCGTACATTGTTTTACAAATTGGGGTGAATTTAGTGCAGCAACCGATCAGTGGAAACTTGGGTACAGAAGCTACTAAACTTTTCAACTACTCCATTGATCTTTAATAAAGTAAATATAGCCTTCAAAGTCGTGTCTTTTAACTTTTTATGGTTGTTGGTCTCTTGGTGGTTTGTGACATTGGTTATTCCTTTTGCTTGCGTCTACAGACTCATGTTCAGATAAAGTTTCCTGAACCAATAACGCCTAGCCTGGAATTCCTGAAGACAGTATGAAGAATCATTTTATGTTTGTCCAGGAGAAACTCTCCAAAAATATGCCCAGATCTCATTTACATTTTCCAGAATAGGATATAAGGCTGGGCTAATCCCGACATTCGTAAGCAGAGGTTGACAAGAAATTGACCCTTTAATAAGCCATGGCAGAGAAAGATCCAAAACGTCAAATGGATATGAAAACATCTAGGAGCAGGTAAGCCGCTAAACTTTCGAACTCGAAAAACACATGTATACACTATAGTATGTAATATTCAGTTTGAATGTATGGTTAGATTTTTTTTTGCAACTTCAGTTTGTCACATTCCTGTTATTAATGTACCTAAAAATGTGGTTTGAATGGTGTTGCCCCAATAACAAAAATGAAATAGCAGCGTTTAAGCGATTTACCGCTTAGACTACTACGCTTTGAACAATTTATAGGAGTTCGAGTATTTTTTAAGCCTGCTGCAAAAGAGCAGCAGTAAAGGAATGTACGGCTTTTTTTGTAACAGGCTTTCAGTGGTTTTAATGGGTATTTGGGGTTGACATAAAACCGCACCAGTAAAATGGTGATTTAACATCTCAATTATGAAATAATTACATAAAGCCAACCACTATTGATATGGGTTGTCCGGTGACCTATTACACTTATTCTTACTTTTTTTTTAAACATCTTTGTCCAAGTTGACCATAAGTTCATAACTTTGAATTTACGTTATATAGCTTTATAACCAGGTTGCAAATGCCTTAGGTTCCATATTTATTAAATAAACAACAAGCAACACTATATATCATTATAATAGATGAATAGTTAGTGTTAGTAAGGTAGTGTTTGGTAAAACATATGTTAAATACTTAAACGACTCTATTGAGATCAAAGTGCTGAAATATTTTACTTTTGTATAAATATGAGGATGTTGCTAAATATTTCTCTAATTTGTTTTCTCAAATTAATGTCTCAGGCTGCTGACTATCTTGAATCAAAAAAATAGAGGAACTATCCGGATATATACCAACACAAACATGAAGAATGCTGTCTGAAATATGTAAGTTTATTGTCATTTGTTGTCGACTTAGTAAAACGGACGGGTCGGGCAGGTTGGGTAACAGAAATATGGGTAATATTTGGTGCACACTAAGTAGTTGATATATCAGTCTCTCGGATAACCTGCTTTGGATATATCTAATGTGACTTTACAAATCTTTGTGGTATAAGTTGTTTGGGTAGTCGAATAGTTTCAGATTTCTAACTTATTTAGTGAATCATTGATAAGAAAAATATAATACCATTCCCATCTATGATACAGGTAACACAGGTTCAAGAAGATTGCTTGATTGAGAAACCAGGAAAGGGTTGCTCAAATTCATTCTGGAAATCATGGAAATATCAAATCCTCCAATGTCCTTCTCAACCAAGACAATGTTACTCATATTCATTCCGGAAATCATGGAAACAGCAAATCCTCCAATGTCCTTATCGCAAACTGATTGGCAACAAAAAAACGGCAAAACACTTATACCACAAAAATTATAAGCAACACACCTGCAGCAACTCTGGTGGTGCCTTTAACTTATGGGATAAAGATAGCAAACAAAGATTAAAGGTATCTCCATATTTCCTTTGTAATTGTATTGCTTTAATTTGGAACTTTTATTGAACACCGTTAACATTCTGATAAATGACTTGACAAAAAGATATTACATTCCTTTAAGATATGACGTAAAAGCATAAAACATACTTGAGTGGTTTTCATGTCCATTATTCTTAGTTATGAACTGAGCATTATGATAATTCTCAAATGATATGGCTTTGGTAGATTACATATGGTTAGTTTCATTGGAACTACCTAATTATATTCCGATAGTTGACTTGATGCTTCTTTTTTGACTTTGACGTGGTTAACTACACTGTTAACATTCTGATAAATGACTTGACAAAAAGATATTAGGTTCGACCCAAAAAACCAAATGGATAGATGAAGATATGAACAACATTATACAAAATTAGGGATTTACCCAAGATAAGGACTAGGGTGTGGTGTTATTATAATTGACATAAGTTTTTAACATGACATGGTTGATAGACAACATTGGCGCATATTACATTACATATAATTCTATACATGTTATTACTACGTATCCCCTTGCATAGGTTTGACCATATGTCGAGAAAATAGTTTTTGAAAAGTCTAATTAGTCTTTCATGTGGTCATGCAGATTATGACGGTAACCGGTCTGAAAGGAATCATGGATGCTTTGCAAATTACCTGAAAATGTATGCAACTTGTCACTTTTTCCCATTGTATATAGCTTTCTCTTTTTTTTCCCAATGTGTCACTAAACTTGCTAAATTCGTCCATTGTGTGTAGCGGTGACTTGATTCACCTGCTGGAGCAGGTTAACCTAACGGTCGTTAGGTTTATCATTGCACCGTTAGTCCTTTAGAGTAACGATCGTTTATCATGGCTACATACAATGACAAAAAGTAACAAGTTAGATGACTTTTATTATTTTTAAAATTTATGTACGTTTTTTACATGTTTTTGCACACATTTTTATACACGCTTTTATACACACATTTTTATACACGTTTTTATGCATGTTTTATACAGATTTTCATACATACATTTGTATACACGTTTTTTATACACACATTTTTATGCACGGTTTTACACACGTTTTTATAAACAGGTTAGCAATTTGACAGGTTAGCAATTACCAATAATCTGGGTTTTCGAGCAAAGTCCACCAGATCATTCAGTCTGCGTACTATAGTGCAAGATTTATGCTCTTAAAATAGAGGTGCCAGATGGATAAACCGGGTAAGGATCATTTTTTGTATGGGTTGACATTGGGCACGTTGGACAAACTTGAGTTGTTTTGGTCCAAAGTTTGTAATTTTCAGACAGTTATTCTTATAAAATCATTTTTTTTCAGACAAGCATATATTATGGTAACGCATTTTACAAATCACATGGTCTTTTCTGTTAAAGGAAAGCTTGCCTACAACCAGACCATTTGTTAGCTAATTAAAAAACAGTTCACAACGCTTGCTAAACGCAACGGAATATGCTTCTTTGGCAAAACACCCCGCGGTAAGCTGCTTAATAAACTTTCTAAACAGGCCCAAATTTGTGTTCTGTAGGTAATGTGATAATGTGATAGAGGGCAAACAGTTGGGAAATTGACCATGTCATTGATCACTGCAGGTATACCTTGCTGCCGTATTTTAGCTATTCCATAGCTACAAATGCCATCCGGCAAGATTGTGCCTGCTTCGCTAATGGCGGTTCACAAAAAATTGCTGCAAAAAGGCAAATGGATATTCAGAAGTACATGAACCATTATTGCCAACGCTTGAAGAAGAATCATATTATATGGTCAATATTGACAAGACTCGAAAGATGGATGTGCAACAAAAAGATAATGTTGAAGATGGTGAAGTCACTGACATCATCACCCTTGAAGATGTTTTCGAAGAGCTTCTACAAGTAAGTTACACACTTCTAACATATGAGGTTTATAACTGTCGATATGTATTCATAATAAGTGAACCTATTTTTTATAGGCATGTAGGATTAAAGTTTTACAAAAGGGTTTTCGTGTTTTGTCATGGACAGTACATGATCACACAAACAACAGAAATGGCGATGGCTCGAGAGAAGCTAAATGACCTCAGCAAGCAAAAGACAGAATTTACTCAGCCTTACTCCCTAGCCTCTGTGTTACACCAGCTTCAAGGTAAATACTAGAGGTTGCAAATGGGTGGTTCTTGCGGATTGGTGTGCTAGTCAAAACCGGGTAACCTTGGGTTTTAACAGGCTGGGTCATCCACTCATCCCTAAACATTATTCTCCGGAATACGTAATTTCATTTACTAACAGTTAGTGTGTCAACTAAAACTACAAGAATATTTTTTCTTTTTGAATAACAACCTGATGTTGCGACTAAATTGCTTTAGGAGGCTTTTGCAAAATGCACTTTTAAAGGGCCTTTTGGGTGTGGATGCTGCTGTCATTAGGGGTGTTTGGGTCTGCTAAAAAAAACTATATGGATGTTGTTGTCTTATGTTTCACTTCGATATTCGGAAAAGGAATGATGAAACAAATATATTATTTCAAAATTTATTAATCATTTATTGTCCACGGCAGACCATTAAAGTCTTTAAGTTTTTTGTGCTTTGCCTATTAAAACTCCTTGAGTCACTTTTTTCGTACTTTTTCTAGACTGACAAAAACAACGAGGCAGGTGATCGTAATGCATTCAAGCAATTCATGTTGTTTCTGAGTATGGCCAGAAGGCTCCAATTGTTGTCTATGATAGCTTTAAAGCTCTTTAGTCTATCGGCGTGGCCTGATTCTAGACAATTTATGGTATGCTACCAAACTTTTTATTTACTAAGATCGGTGATGTTATTAATAGTTTCTTCTGACCGTTAGTAGGTAGAAATGCTTAGGCAGACAAACCCCTTATAGAATGTAGCATGAAATTGTTTGCGGTTGTTGACCATATTGAGCAAAAGTCATACTGCAGCTGTTTGTGCATATATAGGTTTATCTTTTGATCAGTTGAGGGTAGTCTCCATTAGGAAGGGGTATTAAAGTAGCATTGGGAAAAGCAAAAGCAACAGTAGCAGCTGTATGCAAGTGTGCTACTTGACACACGATGTCACATCCATCACACCTGAACACTTGATACTCTTCTATACACTGTAACGCAGATAGCATCATGCGCTCATTACCTGTGAAAATGTCAAAAGTGATTGAGAATGGTATATGTAGTAGATGAAAGGTAGTGTTTGGATTAGGTAATTTAGAAGTAATTATGCAGTTAAACAGCCCCAAAGAAGTTAACTAGAAGAGATTAGTGTGTATTTTGTATCTGCAAGTGTTAATATTGTTGATATGGTTATCACGTACAAACACCATATAAATAAACAGTTTTGAATAATTTGTACCACCAAGTTAGGCAAGTTTATGTCAAGAATCAAGACGTTCTAATATTTCATTTTTTTCACGTTCTATTATAGGTTCTATTATAGCCACTGCTGAAGACGCAGGTAACTAAAAATCTTAAAAGTGCCAAATATAAAGTTTTCTAGGTTACTTCACCAGGCGACACGTTGGCAGAAGATAAAAGAAATGTGATGATTGAACTTCAGTATGTTGTTGCAGAAAGTCATTCGGCCATTGCGCCTTTTGGAATAATGGGTGCGTACTAATTGGTCCAATGCTTCGGTATTTCATGTTTAATAAACGATGTAATATTTGGTTTTTTTCAATTGCAGGTGCCTGTTACTTTTTTGGAGTCCTTAGGGCCTGCAGAAACGATCTTGAAATGCACATCCTTTTTCTATTAATGAACCATTTTTTTGGTATGTATATTTTTTTATCCTGTTTGTTAAACTTTAGCTAATGAAATTGGATCTAACAACGAATAAGTTATTGCTGCTACTATTCAAGCCGTCGAATTATAAATTTTATTAACCTTTGGATGTTTTTTGCTACTCGATGGGCAATTTAATTTTATGTTTATATGTTTGTGATATGCAGACCTGATGGTACGAAGAAAGCTTATGTTAAGCTAACTCCAGACTACGATACTTTAGATGTCGCAGACAAGATTGGCACTACACGAGAATGGAACTTCTGTGAGGCAGCCTAACACATACATAGCAAGTGTAATCTTCTTATCCTCAAAGGTACCCTGTCATGTCTACAAATATATAAATGTTGCCATACACAAAAGACAAACAAGGGTGGAGCCCGAATTTTAGCTACTTTGTTATTTGACTCAAATAGTTGTTGACATATAGGGTTGTGGTGTTTGGAAAATCATGCGCAGAGGAAAAGGAGTAGAAGGAATAGAGTATCGTCGTCCAAGTCCAAGTCGCTAGAATTTTTGAAGCAATACCTTTTGTGGACACACGTAATCGACGGAGAGGCAAACTGGAACAAGGATGTTCTGTTGCTCCTTTGTTTTCTATTATTATTTGTGTTAGCTTTGGGAAAATAGCTGCTACTATCGTATATAAACTGCTACTATCGTATATAAACGGCCCGTAGCAATACTCGGGCTCCAAAACTTTGTATGCAAACACCCCGCGGCAACGCGCGGGTTATCCACCTCGTTTGTCACTATAGATTGAGTTTTATTCTGTTTATTTGATTAGTTTAACTAATTAAGAACTGATCAAACTATAATCATATTGATATTATGTATTCATTCTTATCCTCGTACTTGTGATTTTGTATTTTATAATTTATAATGATATCACCTTTCGAAAAATAAAAGGATTCACGCTATTTGCTTTTACAAATTATAGCTATTTGTCATTTTACTCACAAGATCCTGATAAGTGTTAGACTTGACGGCTAGAAAAACAAAGAGAGAAAATGACTGAAAAAAAATATATAAGATTGTTGTGTGTGTTAGAGGATTAGTAAAAGAATATTGTAAGAGTCTTTAATAATTCTCGTTTACTACCTCCGTCTCATATTATTGTCAATATTTCTTTTTTCGGTTGTCCCAAAGTAATTGTCCATTTTTATAAATAAATAGGGAATATAAATCAAGTTTATCATATTACCTTTATTTGAAATTTACAAACTTTAAAGAAGTTTAAAATTAATTAGTTAATTGTAAAGCTGAGTTTGTGCTAAAAGTAAGAAAGATCAAGTTGTAATAATAATTTTTTTCTTTTTTTTAATTGTTTGTTTTATGTTTGTGAACAATAATTTTAAAACGAATGCAGTAGTATATACGAGTTGGAAAACCCGCGCGTTGCCGTAGGGTGTTTTCCCAAAGACGTATTTCTTGGTATATTTAGTAAGCGAGGTGAGAAACCCGCGCGTTGCGGTAGAGTTCTTGGCTCTCGTTTTTTTGTTTTTCAACGTTTGTGTCAAAAGTATAGGTAACCCAAACAAAAAATATTTAAATATATAATAAAGTGGGGTAACATCACTTTCCTCACATCTTTGCTAACATGAATCAAAAGCAACAACGTGTGTTATTAAAAATTATACCAACTACAAATATAACATTTAGTCATTAGTTGAAATATGTGACGTATCCACAGATAACATATGGCCCAAGAAATGTATTTATCCACTTTGGTTCTAACGGTCCTTGATAAAAAAATTGCAAACCTAGCCACTGCTAGTATTTGCAGGACATAGCAGCCGTCCCTCGAAGGTGTGTCGTGACCCGAATTCCTTAAAGTAAACAAACTGAAAGCAGATCCATTGTTGTGGCGGAACTGGAAAAGAACATAAAACAAAAGATGTCACTTGTGGTTATCCCATTGTTTCTTAACACAAAACCAATTAAACTTAAGTGTGAATTGGTTATCCCATTTTTCATGTGGTAGCAATAGCTATATCTTAACACTTAATCATCATTAATTACCTGGCAGACGGTCAAACTGATAGGGAATGTGAAAGGTTGGGGCTATATTCATGCATGTGGCAAATGGTTAATGATGATTTACTGTTTTGGGGAGTGGCTCAAGGTGTGTAATTAAAGCCAAGGGCCTTTAAAATGAGATAGAAACCCAAACTAATTACTATCAACTACTATAACTTCAATCTAAAAGGAAACACCCATTCACAGAAAATATTTATTCACAGTAAAAAAAAAGATGAAAACTCCTAAGCCTTTCTGTGAGGAGGTGCTGCTGCTGGGTCACCTTTTGTAAGGGATATGATGATAGTGAAGTTTCAGAGAGAGGTCGATGCTTTGTTGTTGGATGAGGCTGAGCTAAGGAAGAAGGCTAAAGGGATAAGGAGCCGTGTGGCGGAGAGGGATCTGGTCCTTGGAGAGCTTGAACATTTGCTGGCTTTTGATTCAACTTTGCAAAGCATTTCTGAGTTATCGAAGTTGCAAACCCAGGATCTGACGGAGGTGGCTACGATTCTGGTTAATGTTATGAAGAAACAAATTCGAGCAACCGAGCTTTTGGGAGTGATCGAAAACCTAAAGGCGTTGCCATAGTGAGGTCTTTTGTGTTAGGATTTCTGAAAATGTTTTTTTTTGTGGCCATAGGATTTTGTGGGAATGGTCAGGTACGTGGGTAGTTTATGTTGAAAAGTTATCAGGAGATAAGTTGTTTCGTGGCTAGTATGTAAGAAAAAAATGGTTAACTTTATGTTATTTTCGTTGTTATGTTACTACTAACAAATTATTATCGTAACGTACCTGTGTTGTAATGCATGTTGTGATCCTATGGTTTGCTACCGTTGGCTTTTTGTGCATGCATTGTTGATCCGGTATGTGTATTAGCCGATCTGCCATTGACTTGTTGGAAGCCATGTTTTCTGCAAGAATGGAAGTTGTCAGAATAAAAGGAGTGGTTGTAGGTAAGCACGAAATATGCATTTGATGATTATATCAGTTTCATAGGAGACATATAAGGTTTAAATTTGGTACTAGGCTCGGTTCATTTGCGACTATGTATTGTCACATAAAACAAATAACGGCTATTTAAGGTTTATGAAAGGGCCTTACTTTTAAAGTAAAAAATCTTTAAAATCTCAGGCGTCAGGTAAGAAAGTTCCTAGCGGTAAGCATTATGAGTTAAAGTTTGCATGATTAAAATAACAAATGAATACGGACATGCGTATGAGTGTCATTCTATATCCTTTTTGTAATCAGGCTGTAAAGATTTTTTTTCTAACAGTGAAGTTAATCAGAGTTTCAATGGTTATAATTTTTTTGTAAATGTTCGTTTGATAGTTTTAATTCAAAATTTACTGGTTCTCAGGTATTCAAAAAACAATTGGACATATTCATGACTGTATGAAAGCAAAGAAAGTTAGATATTATATGTACCATTAACAAAGGAAAAGGATTTGGTTAGAAAAAGAAAGTCGACCAAAAACTATCTTTATGAGCCGTTAAATGCTATTTCGTGTCACATACATCACATGGTTTATTAGATTTATGTCGCACGAAGTAACATGTAACAGCTCACGAAGGTAGTGTTTGTTTAATGGGTTTTGTAAGACAGATGTTCTTTGTGCATAGAGAAACCCTGCACCTGCATTTAAACGAAGAAGTCCATTTGTTAGACGATCGTCATTATTCAAAATTGCTTGCCCAAGTATATTTGTTTTCCGCAGTTTACCAAATATGGTAAGTGACACTTGAAGTGAAAAATACACCAGTCAGTTAAAAAGCATATCCAAAGAGTTCTATAATTAGCAAGGAATGACTTACAGCTTGTCTAGCTCAGCGTGAAGCTCTCCTCGGTATGTAAAGAGATCTCCTCCGAAAAGCTTCAATGCATCATGTGCTTTGTCAAACTGCATAGCGAGCTTGTCCATAAAAGCATTTAAGAATTTACTGTGATGTTTTTGGAGGTTAGAGATAAAATCTCCAGACTCGTCAGACCTTTTTTGGACTTCTGCTATCAAGTTTGAATAGTGAAAAAGAAAAGGGCAATTAAAAAAGGTTAACTTAAGCGGTTTCACCATTCAGATCCACCACACACAAATCAGATCCGCCACACAACATAGTTGGAACGAATGTGAAGTTGTAAAAGTTACCTTTTTTCAAATGTAAACCACACCCATTACAGTCCCCACTTTAGCCCCTAACGCATCCATTTCGGCATCGAAACGCACCCAGTTCAGCAACCATTCCAGCGCCCAAGTCCATCCATTTTCATCCCCCGGTTTAGCATCTGCATATCCTGATTTCAGCTCCCGAANCTTATTTCATGCATTGACTCAATGTGGAATGCTTCCAAATATGTGTAAGAACCAAAGATGGTCAAACACATAAACTTTCCATAAATGCATATTAATGAGATGTGACACTTTCTTTTTAAAGAAGTAAAAACTTATGTTATGCTTAAAAAGAAATGTAAAGTCTAGTTTATACAAGACTTAAAACTAAAGTGATGATTTACTTATAAGCTAAAGTTTGTACTTTGTCATTAACAAAACATAGCAAAGATCGTAAAATATAAATAACGTTTTTAGGCGATATTTGTATTAACATATTATATATTTATATGCATTAAAACATTTAGAAAGAGCATGCTTCCTTAGTTTGGTACACAGTTAACAGGTTATTGTTGGTCTACATAGAATATAATGAAAAAGTTAGCAGGCTTCCATCCTTACTTCTTTCAACTCCATGGCCCCGCTTTGACAAAGATATCCCCAGCAAGCATTTCTGACACATTCTCCACTTTTCGCCGCTTTTGTCACTAACCTTAACCACACCACCAGCCTTCAGCCCTTGCGTAGCTCAGCTGCCTTACTCCTTTTCGCAACAAAAGTATGTGGGTACACCTGAAATGAAAACATGAAACCGATTTTATTGGGACATGTGATACTAAAACAATATTTATCAGATTAGTCTAGCATTGAGTGCATACAAAGCCGGAGGTCGTCGATCCTCACCATAGTATTTTCCAACCTAGGTACTCTTACACTGTTAGCCGGAAGTGCATGAAGTTACCATTTTCAACTAACGCTGCTGCAAATCCAAATATAAACAGAATTAAAGAAACACAAAATCTACATGAAAACAAAAGTGACCCCAATATACATCATAGAATTTTAACCACTATAGACTCTGTACATAACCACGATTCGCAAAATACATAACATATATGTTCAACAATAGCATAAAAGTTTACAATTGAGGTCGGGAGAGGTTCCACAGGTTAATAGTACCACATAATTTTATCGTAACAAATACCTTTTGGAAAAGTCCATTATCCTTTTCTGTTCACCCTCACGACGCACAATCACAGATTGCACTTTGTCCTCATGTAATGATCCAAATCTATACAAACAAAACACACTTTACAATCAGATCACAGAATTTAGGCTAAAAACCACTTCGTATTAAAAATGTGAAATTGAGCCTTCTCATTTTCTTTTTACCTACTTAAAGCTTTTATATCTAATAAGCACTTTCAGTTGAGTGGCTCCCAACCTCCTTAATTTACCCGAAACTAAGCGGATAACATAAGCAATTTTTGGAAATAGCGATGAACCTAACCTGAACTTATTTTTACAAAACCGATGTAAAAGATATCTAATTTTTGGGCTTTTGAGTCAACCCAACCTCAACCTAAGACTGTATCAAAGTTAATTATTTGTTATGCAGACTCTGTACATAATTGATAAAAAAAAATTTACAGATACCATAATCCTAAATTAAACGATACAATAGAACACCCACAATTGATCCATACCCAATTTCTCCAAAAGCTTAACAGCAAACAAAAACACATCACATATTCACATCCAACAAATCCAACCAAACATCCAATACAAAAACAAACTCCTTAAACTTAAACTATGACCTAAAAAATTCACCTAATGCTTCCAATTTTTACCTAATTTACAAATTCGAAAAGAAAAAAACTGAATATATACAACAACACTGAAAATAATTCGATTAACATACTTCAAGTTAAAAGTGAATCCAAGATCCTAAATAAATAAAAATACCCCAAAAAAATTGAAGATATTGAAAAAGATTAAGAAACCACTCACGGGTCAAAGAGGCGTTCGTATCTGCACTTCCTTTTTGTAATTCATGAACCCCTCTCAAAATACTTCGAACCTGCAATGAAACAAACACCCATGAATAAAAAATTAAAGCTTTTTTATGGAAAAAAAAAGAAAAGAAAAAAAAAACCTGGAACCTTCGTTTGTGTAGCAAAACCCTCTTTAATCCCGGCCCTGAATGGCCGATGGAAGATATAGCGGGTCGCGAGATCTGGGTGTGTGATGCGTGGTTTTGCAACCTTACAACAGGTTTTACCTCTCGAGGGATCTCAAGAGGCTTACAACCCCACCAGGCAGTGTACTTGACCGATGTAGTAAAGTGTAGTGGTAAGTACGGGGGATTGATCGTTCTTCACAGGGAATAGTGTTCGTTAGGTATGAAAATCTACTCTAATTAGGTCTAAGGGTGAGGGAAGATTATTTTTGTATTTTTTATATTTTATGAAAGCAAGTAAAATCTCGGGTTTGAAGGAGTGGGCGGAATTAGTTGCTAGCCAACTAACCCAAAAACTACTATTGCAAATAAAATAAAATAACTAAAACTAAGTGGTTGTGAAACTTATAGAGACAAGTGTGTTTACTTAGATTTCCTTACTCCCTAACTATCTTTTACCGGTTGGTTAGTGTCAATGTTCTAAAAGGCGTGAGGCGTGGCGTGGCGGCACAGCCACGCCTCAAGCGTTACGCGCCTTTGCGAAGCCTTGGCGTTTCTTAAGGCGTGCTTAAGGCGGCAACAAAATATTTATAAATTTATGTATTTATAATTTTATATCATTTTATAAAAGCAATTTCAAATACTAAAGTCCAAATCCCAAATAGCCAGGCCCAAATATGAGGCCCAAGTAGGAATTAAGTTTTGAAATTACGAGGCCCAAGAAAGAAATAACTCAAATACTTGAAATTCAAGCCCAAATTCATAAATCCCCTAAATGCTTCTAAAAATGGCGCCACGCCTTACCAAAAAGGCGCGCCTTTGCACGCCTTTTCGTGCCTTATTCCACGCCTTTTCACACGACGCCTAGACCTCACGCCTTGGTCCATTTCGTGGCGCCGAGGCCACGCCTCGCGCCTTGGCGACGCCTTGGCGGCGCCTTGGTGCGCCATTTAGAACACTTACTTAGTGTGTATTAATTGCGTGGATGACGGGTGTATTCCTTAATACCATTCGTGGGGTTGTGTAAGTACTTCCCCAACTCTATAAGCTCCTGCTTCACTCCTATGTCGAGCCGGCTAAGAAGCTCCTAACATGGGATCATTAGAATTCGCTCATGCATTAAATACAACCATAATAACCTAGTACGCATTGGTTCATGTTTCTTAAGACGTTCAAGCAAATTACCGTATAGGAGGTTTGCCAGTTTTCTTAAGCCTAACATCGATAAACAATCATCCAATACAATTAATAACACACCAACAACCAATAATCAATAGTTTGGTTTCATTAGATCTAAGCAAACACAAGATAAATTTAGCCTAGCATGTTAATTGAAAGATAAGCATAAGATTTAATTAACCAACACATAGACATATTGATTAATTTGAAGAGAAACTTATCTTTAATTGAACATGAAAGAATCAAGGGTGAAAAACCCTTGAAAAAGCTGATAAAATCGTCTAGGGTATGTTCCCAAAAAGTTGCACACTAATGAATGAAAAATATAAAAGTATATATAGAAAATACATTCTGACGGCGTCAGGTTATAGGTTCTGACGCCATCAGCTCGCCGCCATTAGGATTCTCGGATCACCTAGATCCATCTCTGACGCCGTCACGTACAAAACTGAGCTGGGCCGTCTCTCTTTAACTTAACACCTGACGGCCTAGGATCCATAACACCTGACGCCGTCAGGTATTATTTCCACATTTTCTTCTTAGGGCGTCACGTATAGTCAGAATCCACTCCTTTGTCTTGGTTGGCTGACGGCGTCACGTTGTGACTCTGACGCCGTCAGGAAGGATTTCGAGCATTCTTTTGAGACTTTTTCGTTTTCTTCACTTTATGCTCCAAAAAC
Source organism: Artemisia annua (assembly GCA_014162995.1). Taxonomy (NCBI): domain Eukaryota; kingdom Viridiplantae; phylum Streptophyta; class Magnoliopsida; order Asterales; family Asteraceae; genus Artemisia; species Artemisia annua. The sequence goes on along the minus strand of LBNU01025782.1, from coordinate 114,788 downwards.
GTCCAAAATGAGGTGTTTTCCAGAATTCTTCTCAAAAGTACCTAAAATGACAAAAGGAACGATTTAGGGCAATATTTGATCATATTATCACGAATTAGGGCTTAAATGACCCCCTAAAATGGGTACACTTTTCACCTCATCAAATACCCTTACACTTGAGATTTGCTTGTCTGCAAGCAAATAGGATTTTATTCCAATCAAAATATGAGTTAGGGGTCATTTAACACTAATATAAAAGTAATTACAATAAATAGTTACTCGACCCTAATCATAATAAGCACAGAAATCATACACTAGCACCTCACAAATAGTGTTTGGATACTCTCATCTCTCGGGTGTTATAAACCTATACAACTACATTTGAAATGGAATAAAATCACTCACTACCTGTCATAGCAAATAGATTACCATAGGCTTAGGAGAGGATCAATTACTCCTCCACTAGGCGTAAGCACCTAAGATAAACTATCAAAGAGGGCTTTCCAAAGGGTT
>LBNU01025782.1:56913-111425 GCA_014162995.1 Artemisia annua | reverse complement strand
TAGGTCTAAGGGTGAGGGAAGATTATTTTTGTATTTTTTATATTTTATGAAAGCAAGCAAAATCTCAGGTTTGAAGGAGTGGGCGGAATTAGTTGCTAGCCAACTAACCCAAAAACTACTATTGCAAATAAAATAAAATAATTAAAACTAAGTGGTTGTGAAACTTATATGGAGACAAGTGTGTTTACTTAGATTTCCTTACTCCCTAACTATCTTTTACCGGTTGGTTAGTGTGTATTAATTGCGTGGATGACGGGTGTATTCCTTAATACCATTCGTGGGGTGGCGTACATACTTCCCCAACTCTATAAGCTCCTGCTTCACTCCTATGTCGAGCCGGCTAAGAAGCTCCTAACATGGGATCATTAGAATTCGCTCATGCATTAAATACAACCATAATAACCTAGTACGCATTGGTTCATGTTTCTTAAGATGTTCAAGTAAATTACCGTATTGGAGGTTAGCCAGTTTTCTTAAGCCTAACATCGATAAACAATCATCCAATACAATTAATAACACACCAACAACCAATAATCAATAGTTAGGTTTTATTAGATCTAAGCAAACACAAGATAAATTTAGCCTAGCATGTTAATTGAAAGATAAGCATAAGATATAATTAACCAACACATAGACATATTGATTAATTTGAAGGGACTTATCTTTAATTGAACATGGAAGAATCAAGGGTGAAAAACCCTTGAAAAAGCTGATAAAATCGTCTAGGGTATGTTCCCAAAAAGTTGCACACTAATGAATGAAAAATATAAAAGTATATATAGAAAATACATTCTGACGGCGTCAGGTTATAGGTTCTGACGCCGTCAGCTCGCCGCCATTAGGGTTCTCGGATCACCTAGATCCATCTCTAACGCCGTCACGTACAAAACTGAGCTGGGCCGTCTCTCTTTAACTTAACACCTGACGCCGTCAGGTATTATTTTCACATTTTCTTCTTAGGGCGTCAAGTATAGTCAGAATCCACTCCTTTGTCTTGGTTGGCTGACGGCATCACGTTGTGACTCTGACGCCGTCAGGAAGGATTTCCAGCATTCTTTTGAGACTTTGTCGTTTTCTTCACTTTATGCTCCAAAAACGTCCAAAATGAGGTGTTTTCCAGAATTCTTCTCAAAAGTACCTAAAATGACAAAAGGAACGATTTAGGGCAATATTTGATCATATTATCACGAATTATGGCTTAAATGACCCCCTAAAATGGGTACACTTTTCACCTCATCAGTGTGTTTGATGAATCAGAGCAGATCGACCTTTTTTTGTTCCTGGTTTGTGTGTGAGTTGTGTGGTTTGTGGAGAGGGAGAAGAATCGAGAGATAAGAGAGAATAAAATAATATTATTACTGTTCCTACCACTGTTCCCCCTCTCACATAACATAACAGGGTGAGAATGCGGAGAAGCACAAAACGCGCAGGCTTAGGCTTAGGAACATAGCCTAACTTGGCATTCTTTTTTGCAGCAATACATTGGCTCAGATACATAAATTCACGACAGTACAAAACTCCACGCCATGGCTGCATCCACATCTATAGTGTGATTGCCAAGCCAAGATACGGGGTTAAGTCAAATGTGATGATCATCATTGCCTTAATGGTGATATTTAAAAAAGCCTCATCAGTCAGTGGAAAAAACTCAGGCAAGTAAACATAATAAAATGCGATGGACCTTCTAAGAAACACAGATCATGTTTTACCGCCTTTCCATGTACAAAGAGGTATATGGCATACATTTACTTTCCACCAAGAACACATTCATTACAGAACATTAAACTAACCATGTCATTAAATTAGGCCTCACACCCCAAAATGGCAAACCTAAATTAACCATGTCATCAAATTAGCTTTCACACCCCAAAACGGCAAAACATGATTTACTCACCCCAACCATCTCATTTAATTAGACCTCACACCCAAAAATGGTAAACTATAATTTACTGAAGCCCTATGAAACCCTAAAAGCCCTAATTTACAAAGATCATAGGCAAGGGTCAAACCTAACACAACTAAACTAATCAGAAGCATGCAGCAAACACCAAAAACACACAAACATCAAAAAAACAAAATCCAGCAAAAAGGAAAAAGAATGTGAAGGACATCTGAGAATGTGAAGGAGCACAAAATGCGCAGGCTTAGGCTTAGGAGCATAGCCTAACTTGCCATTCTTTTTTTGCAGCAATACATTGGCTCAGATAAATAAATTCACCACAGTACAAAACTCCACGCCATGGCTGCATCCACATCTGTAGCGTGATTGCCAAGCCAAGATACGGGGTTAAGTCAAATGTGATGATCATCATTGCCTTAATGGTGATATTTAAAAAAACCGCATCAGTCAGTGGAAAAAACTCAGGCAAGTAAACATAATAAACTGCCATGGACTGACCAAAGCAACTGCAGCCCAGAATGAGCAAAACATCAACAAACCAAACATCACAACCACACATAAATCAAACCTTCTAAGAAACACAGATCATGTTTTATGGCCTTTCCATGTACAAAGAGGTATATGCCATGATTGCAAGTTGGTCACATCTGGAAGCTTAATGTAGCACAACATGACCAACAAGTCGATACAAACGACAACCAATCTATATTGTTGTTTGCCGCGCCACCCACACTATGTATGGCATGGCTGCAAACCAAGTGAGTTCCCATGCCAAGATGAGTGGACCCCCATGGCTGCAAACACGTTACCGTGATGCCGTGCCAAGATGAGTGGACCCCCATGGCTGCAAACATGTTTTATCTATACTATCCCTTGGGCTTTAGGGCCAATTTTTTTTCCAACCCAAATTGCTATTCACTGTCACTCACAGCGAACGTTAGTTTTTGGGATCCGACATAATAACAAAAGATTAGAAGAACAATCAAGCATGAATGACAAAACATCACTTGATAACAACTCAAATTTTCAAACAATAACCGTGACGAAAGAACTTATTTATACCAAAACATAATAACAAAAGATTAGAAGAACATCTGAGAATGCGAAGGAGCACAAAACGCGCAGGCTTAGGCTTAGGAGCATAGCCTAACTTGCCATTCTTTTTTTGCAGCAATACATTGGCTCAGATAAATAAATTCACCACAGTACAAAACTCCACGCCATGGCTGCATCCACATCTGTAGCGTGATTGCCAAGCCAAGATATTGGGTTAAGTCAAATGTGATGATCATCATTGCCTTAATGGTGATATTTAAAAAAAAAACGCATCAGTCAGTGGTAAAAACTCAGGCAAGTAAACATAATAAACTGCCATGGACTGACCAAAGCAACTGCAGCCTAGAATGAGCAAAACATCAACAAACCAAACATCACAACCACACATAAATCAGACCTTCTAAGAAACACAGATCATGTTTTATCGCCTTTCCATGTACAAAGAGGTATATGCCATGACTGCAAGTTACTCACATCTGGAAGCTTAATGTAGCACAACGTGACCAACAAATTCTTACAAACGATAACCAATCTATATTGTTGTTTGCCGCGCCACCCACACTATGTATGGCATGGCTGCAAACCAAGTGAGTTCCCATGCCAAGATGAGTGGACCCCCATGGCTGCAAACACGTTACCGTGATGCCGTGCCAAGATGAGTGGACCCCCATGGCTGCAAACATGTTTTATCTATACTATCCCTTGGGCTTTAGGGCCAATTTTTTTCCCAACCCAAATTGCTATTCACTGTCACTCACAGCGAACGTTAGTTTTTGGGATCCGACATAATAACAAAAGATTAGAAGAACAATCAAGCATGAATGACAAAACATCACTTGATAACAACTCAAATTTTCAAACAATAACCGTGACGAAAGAACTTATTTATACCAAAACATAATAACAAAAGATTAGAAGAACATCTGAGAATGCGAAGGAGCACAAAACGTGCAGGCTTAGGCTTAGGAGCATAGCCTAACTTGCCATTCTTTTTTTTGCAGCAATACATTGGCTTAGATAAATAAATTCACCACAGTACAAAACTCTACGCCATGGCTGCATCCACATCTGTAGCGTGATTGCCAAGCCAAGATACGGGGTTAAGTCAAATGTGATGATCATCATTGCCTTAATGGTGATATTTAAAAAAACCGCATCAGTCAGTGGAAAAAACTCAGGCAAGTAAACATAATAAACTGCCATGGACTGACCAAAGCAACTGCAGCCCAGAATGAGCAAAACATCAACAAACCAAACATCACAACCACACATAAATCAGACCTTTTAAGAAACACAGATCATGTTTTAGGGCCTTTCCATGTACAAAGAGGTATATGCCATGATTGCAAGTTGGTCACATCTGGAAGCTTAATGTAGCACAACGTGACCAACAAATCGATACAAACGATAACCAATCTATATTGTTGTTTGCCGCGCCACCCACACTTTGTATGGCATGGCTGCAAACCAAGTGAGCTGCCATGCCAAGATGAGTGGACCCCCTTGCTGCAAACACGTTACCATGATGCCCCACCAAGATAGGGCCGCATAAGACTAATCCAACATTAGCTTCACAAAAGAAAGTTTTACCGCGTATGGCATGGGTGCAAACTAAGTCGGTTTTTATGGCAACCTGAGTGCACTCCCTCTATGGCTGCAAACACGTTACCGTGATGCCCTGCCAAGATAGGAGCGAATAATGGTAATCCAACATTAGGTTCACTCATATGCAACACACAAACACCAAAAACCAAAACTACATTGGCAGCAAACCCTGCGCAAACCATGTTTTTTGCAATCAGCACACCACCAACCAATAATTTGTTTTTTAATTAAAACATTACAAAACATAAAATTTAAAAGGCTAATATCCTAATTGACTGTTGGTAAAACTAATTTTATGGTTTAGTTTTGCCTAATTTTATGGGTTTTAATTTTCTGTTATGGATTTTCAGGGCTTTTAAATTAACAGAACCCTAATATCCAAATTAGGCCATGAATTAGGCAAAGGAACCCTAATATCCAAATTAGGTGATGGATTAGGCAAAACCAAACTATAACAGAAAAAAAAAATAAAAGCCCTTAAAAACCCCCAAATTAACACAACCCTAACCGAAACCACATGATCAGCCATAAAAGTGATAAGCCGAATGAAAGACCCCTTAAGCACAATTTAATTAAGCAAAACCCTAAATCCAACATCAGAAACTAACCAATGTCAAAATAAAAGGAAAAAAATACAATAATAAATTCAGACCTACAATAGATATTGATTACACAAACCATCTCATTAAATTAGTCTTCGCACCCAAAAATGGCAAACCATAATTTACTGATGCCCTATGAAACCCTAAAAGCCCTAATTTACATAGATCTTAGGCAAGAGTCAAACCTAACACAATTAAACCAATCAGAAGCATGCAGCAAACACCAAAAACACACAACATTAAAAAAAAAAATCCAGCAAAAAGGAAAAAGAAGAACCTTATCACAACGCGGATTTTTTTTTAGGTTTCTTGTGGCAAATGATAATAAGTGAAGATAAGAAATCCAAAGATGTGGCTGAAACCGGCGTTGTGGTACAACCATAACACCTGGACAATTCAACAACCATACATGGAATAAACAAATATTATTACTATTCATAGCACTGTACACCCCTCACAGGCAATTGTAGTTGCCACCGGGTTCATCTCATTGGATCGGAGTAGCCATCGGAGGCGTTGGATTTGGTTGGTCGGAGCTCAACGTGTCGGATCTCACAGGTTAACGTTACCTGTGACTCCTGTGAGTGTTAATGAATAGCACCGGTTTTTGGGTATAACCCATTTTCTCATAGTGGAACGGGATGGATCGGGTTGCAAAAAGTTTTTGGCCCAAAAGCCTAAGGGACGGTATATTTAGATAATGTCCAAAATTGTACATGATGTTCTACGAAATTTAGTAAGTCAAAAGACATCAAATTGCAATTAATTGTACGCCTTTATCGATATCTGCACCTCAGTTTCGTCACCAAGAGATTCACCGTTTGACCAGTTAATTTGGGACCTGAAATGTGCACAGATGTTGAATACATATGACATCTTTCCAAAAATATTTGTTTACTTATGAATGACTTCAAGATAGTGTCAGTATTGAATCCCCGAAAGGAGAAAAAAAATAATAATCAAATATTGGTATACCATAAAATATTTGGTCTGGTATATATACATTTAAAGAGAATTTATTTACACACTTAAGTTTTTATTTGTATACACCAATATGCAATAGTTGATTTGCACATACAATAAAAATGAAACTTATTAAGAATGTTGTTGAAACCAACAACCCGCAAGCCAGAGCGGAAATTGCGATCACAAGAACTCCGGTAGTTGCCAACAAAATACACACCAAAAAATCATGAATACCGACGAAAGTAAAACCAACACGTATCCTCTTTTTGATTTGTATATTAAGGCCATTAGGAGTGGTGGGTGACCAGCTCACCAGTAGTGTAATTAAAGTGGGTGGTGACCACCGAAACGGAAGTGAGATGTCATGCTCAAATTGCATAAGTTAAGTGAGCGATTCACCGAAGTGTGTGGGGCCATTTTTAAAAAGTAAATATTTTTTATTTGTTTTGTGACTGTGTGTGAGATATATTTGTATAATAAAGTGTGTATTTTAATAATAGGTGAGGGAAGGTAACCAACAAATGTGAACGGCGAGGGAAGTAGATGGTGAGCCGGTCAGTATCACTCCCTTTAGCCTAAAAACGAGAAAAAAAATACACTATAATTAAAGCTTCTCTCCTCATCTTCTTTTATAGAGAATGAGAGGGGAATTCGGTTCCTACACAAATGAGGAAACAAACCTATATTCTATTTGGCTAGTCATGAGCTACAAATACAATTATACCCTTAACAAACCTATATTCTTTGGTATAACTATATACTAGTTATACCAAAGAATTTAGGAAATCTTCAAACCGGCTAGCTAAGAATTCTTGTTTACTATACCTATTTATCGAACGACAATAAGATTTAATGTACCAACAAGAAAGTAGGGAGAGAATTTACATGGAAGTGAAAAGAGTCTTACGAGGTTGACAAAATTACTCGACTCAATTATGAGAGATACCTTCTGAAGCCTATAAGAAATCCAACTAAAGAAAACGCCTTATGTCATCGAGCATCAGATCTTTTTGGGCTTATTGGAGGAGAATGTACGCTCGTTTCTAGACGTTCCTGATATTGTTTCATACTCCTGATATTGGTTCTTCAAAAAAATTATACACCACTAATTTGTTCAAATAACCCGCTACTTTTATACTTATATCATGTTGGTTGCATTGCTAATAAGATTTTAAGGTATCCTTTGCAAAATATTTGGGTGTTATGTTTTCATTTTCTTGAATTGATTTAGGTATCATAATTCTGATGGAATTTGACCATGACGTATACCGAAGATTTTTTTCACATGCCTGCTTGTAGGGCTGTAAACGAACCGGACGAACACGAACGAAGTCTTGTTTATGTTCGTTCATTTAATTTTAACCGAACAAATAAACGAACACGGACGCTTAAACGGACGAATTTTCTTGTTCATGTTCGTTTATTAAGAAAATGAGTTGTTCATGTTCGTTCATATTCGTTCATTAAGACACTAAACGAACGCTAAACAAACATAAACGATCGAACATAAATAAAAATAGACAAACAAACATAAACTTTATTAAATTCTTCACAATATTTATTTTATATGTGTTGTTTTATATAAACAAACCAATTTCTAAAATTATAAAACTAAAATATATGATATATGAACATAAATAGATAAATAAACATAAACGAATGTTAACGAATGCATAATCGGACTTCACGAACATAAATGAACGGACGAGTCTTTTGTTCATGTTCGTTCATTTAAGTAAACGAACGTAAAATATTGTTCATGTTCGTTCATTTAATAAACGAACGAACATAAACGAACTTTTTACCGAACGGTTCATCAAATGTTCACTGAACGTTAAGTTCATTTACAACCCTACCTGCTTGCAATGATGGTAGATATGATTAAAATCTCTTTATAGTACTGTAATATTTATTTTTCATACATACCCCTTTTTCATTTTTGTCACCATGCACTACGTATTGGTTGTCGTTTCATTCATATACAAACTAACGATAATTTATTTTACTTTTTTCATTTTTTTTTTGAAGACACAATTTTTAAACTAAACTCTGATATTTATACCATGAATATATCTCACATGTTTTAAGCAAAATTTGAATTCACATCAATTTAGTTCGGATGTTTTTCACATAACATGAGGTCCTTTGGTCAAAGTATATGAGATAATATTTGGCACAGTTTTGCATGCGATTTTATATAGCGGTGGCGAACTCCATATCCTGTAATTAGTTTCCTCACCGTTTGACCAGTGAATTATTGGAGTAACGTTAGTAGATACGGGGATATATATATATATATATATATATATATATATATAATAATTAAGTTGATATCATATACGACGTACCAGAGCCAAGTTTGTTTATTTTTGAATACATATGTCACGGAAATTTGTCTACTTTTGAGTTTTGGATAGGTATTACCTAAGAACAGGTCTGTCCTCGGTATTTTAAGGATGCATATGTAATACGTTGATTATCTTTACTAAAGGGTTCAACATATAATTCAGTAATTTAAGAGGTTCAAATTATAGTTTATGTACTCTATAACTAGGGCTGCAAACAAGTCAAACTTTTATTTAGCAACTTGAACTCGAGCATGAGCTTGGCTTGGTCGAGTCGAGCTTTTATTGAGCCTGAGCCTGAGCCCGAGCCCAATAAACCAGCTTGAAACACATAAAGAGTCGAGTTCGAGCCTTCATGTACATATATACTTTATTATACATATTTATATAAACAACCTAAATGCAAATATGAATATTGGTATACCATTTAAATATTTATCATAAAATAACTTTTTAAACCCTAATGCTCAAATATTTTGTATAATTCTTTGCTCTTGAGTTAATCGCATATTTTTTTTGATTTTATGATGATTTTGGCTATCAAATACAATATTTATGTATAAATTTGAGCTTTTTGAGCCGAGCTCGAGCCTTATTCAAACATTATTCGAGCCGAGCTCAAGCTTGAATGATTAAAGCTTGTTGAGCTATCAAGCCGAATTCAAGCCTACTTTGTGATTATCAAGCCGAGCTCAAGCTCTGTCAAACTCAAGCTCGGCTTGACTTGATTACAGCCTTATCTATAACTCAAAGCTTTCACTAACACAAAGATAGATAATGTAAACAAGAAAAACTTTGAGAGGAGATAGCCTTTCGGCCTTTCCTAGTCATCACATAGCTCCGCTATAGACTACAAACCTTTACATTTGAACCTATGTTGTTACATTGTAAGTGCTAGACACAATAGCACAGTTGAATAAAACTGTAAATATAATATGCAAAGATAAAAGATAATTAATTAGCATACACAATTGTCCCTTCCAATTTTTTTTATTTATTTTTTCTTTTTTCTTTTTTTCTTTTTTTTTAAGCAACCATCCAAAATTAATTTAAATAACAATGAATTGAGCCATAATATGTCCCATTCATAATAATTAGCCACATTACAACTTACAAATTAACGGGGTCCCCCATTCACTGAATATCTCTCCCTATAAATAGCTATCATAGCAAATTCATTACACCATAACACTACCTAGAGAGTGAAAGTTCGAAGCCTAACTCGACCATACCAAATAATAAGCTTAAAAATGTTGATAAACATCTTATTCTACGTTTGTCTAATCTTTCCCATCTTTCGAATAAGATACGAGTTACTCAATCTCATCAAAGATTCGCTCTCATATTTATTGGGATATGGTGGTATCAACCCTAGATTCCACCAAGAAGACGTGTGTCTTGTGGATCTCCCGATCTTCAGATACGATGATCTGCAGGTCCACAGACACAGATTTGTCGAACGGATGTGTTTCATCTGTTCGACAGATTATGAAAAGGAAGACGTGCTTTGCCAGCTGAGCAGGTGCGGTCACGTCTTCCATTCTGACTGTGTTGGAAACTTGCTTCACACGAAACGAAATTCTTGTCCATACTGCCATGCTCCTGTATTTTCGGGTGTTTCGTCAGTGACATGTTCGTAGTATCTTAAAGCATGTAGCTAGGTTTGGTTTTGTTGGATGTATATAAATGAATTATGATGTTATAATAACTCCTTTTAATGCAGTTATTTTCTATCTTGAATGCTAAAGAGATTGAGAAGAAGTTTACTCGTTTGATAGCGTTGCAAATATTACTTCATTTGACACATGGTTTCACTAGGCACTACCGGCTAGATTTAGTAAATATGACTGATAGTAGAATCGTATAGTGATAGGTAAACTAGCAAAAATGATGTTAAATGATCATTTTGTTCTTAAATACATATTACATAATCTGCAAAAGTTCAAAAGACAGATAACTGGAATAAACAACAATTGTTCAGTAACTTGCATTAACTTGAATACGAAAGTTTGGTAACTTAGATAAAAAGATAAAATTCTGTAGTTCAAGCAGATATTTTATCAAAGTTCCATAATTGTCTGATTCTATATATCCAACGTTAAAAATATATTGAAAGTTTGGTAATTTAAAATAAATAAATAAATCAGTAGTTCTAGCAGATATATTTTATCAAAGTTTGGTAGGGTGATTATTTTAGAGACTATAATAAATATAAAGATCAAAATACAAATCTTAACCATTTATTTTTAATTAAAAAAATTTGTTAACAACAACTCTATGAGTTGTGATTAAGGTTACCATAATTAAAAATCCACTTCCACCTTTTTTTATTAAAAACCACTTCTATCTATTTGAAAATAACAATTCTGGTAATGTATTAGGATCCGTTTTGTCGCAAAGAAACATTCGTTTGCTGCAGCCATATATTGCAGAGCTACTATTTGTTGGGAACATTGCACTTGGTAGTGGATTCGAAGATTTTTAGTTTACTCTACTCTTTATATACGCATAAAAACGAATAATCGCCGCCCCGCCGCAACGCGACGGCTCGCAGCTTTCCTCGTTTAGATAATGTCCAAAATTGTACATGATGTTCTACGAAATTTAGTAAGTCAAAAGACATCAAATTGCAATTAATTTTACGCCTTTATCGATATCTGCACCTCAGTTTCGTCACCAAGAGATTCACCGTTTGACCAGTTAATTTGGGACCTGAAATGTGCACAGATGTTGAATACATATGACATCTTTCCAAAAATATTTGTTTACTTATGAATGACTTCAAGATAGTGTCAGTATTGGGTCCCCGAAAGGAGAAAAAAAATAATAATCAAATTTTGTATACCATAAAATATTTGGTCTGGTATATATACGTTTACACACTTAAGTTTTTATTTGTATACACCAATATACAATAGTTGATTTGCACATACAATAAAAATGAAACTTATTAAAAATGTTGTTGAAACCAACAACCCGCAAGCCAGAGCGGAAATTGCGATCACAAGAACTCCGGTAGTTGCCGACAAAATACACACCAAAAAATTATGAAATACCGACGAAAGTAACCAACACGTATCCTCTTTTTGATTTGTATATTAAGGCCATTCGGAGTGGTGGGTGACCGGCTCACCAGTAGTGTAATTAAAGTGGGTGGTGACCACCAAACGGAAGTGAGATGTCATGCTATTGCATAAGTTAGGTGAGCGATTCACCAAAGTGTGTGGGGCCATTTTTAAAAAGTAAATATTTTTTATTTGTTTTGTGACTGTGTGTTAGATATATTTGTATAAAGTGTGTATTTTAATAATAGGTGAGGGAAGGTAACCAACAAATGTGAAAGGCGCGGGAAGTAGATGGTGAGCCGGTCAGTATCACTCCCTTTAGCCTAAAAACGAGAAAAAAAATACACTATAGAGAATGAGTGGGGAATTCGGTTCCTACACAAACGAGGAAACAAACCTATATTCTATTTGGCTAGTCATGAGCTACAAATACAATTATACCCTTAACAAACCTATATTATTTGGTATAACTAGTATTATGTATACTAGTTATACCAAAGAATTTAGGAAATCTTCAAACCGGCTAGCTAAGAATTCTTGTTTACTATACCTATTTATCGAAGGCCAATAAGATTTAATGTACCAACAAGAAAGTAGGGAGAGAATTTACATGGAAGTGAAAAGAGTGTTACGAGGCTGACAAAATTACTCGACTCAATTATGAGAGATACCTTCTGAAGCCTATAAGAAATCCAACTAAAGAAAACGCCTTATGTCATCGAGCATCAGATCTTTTTGGGCTTATTGGAGGAGAATGTACGCTCGTTTCTAGACGTTCTTGATATTGTTTCATACTCCTGATATTGGTTCTTCAAAAAAATTATACACCACTAATTTGTTCAAATAACCTGCTACTTTTATACTTATATCATGTAGGTTGCATTGCTAATAAGATTTTAAGGTATCCTTTGCAAAATATTTGGGTGTTATGTTTTCATTTTCTTGAATTGATTTAGGTATCATAATTCTGATGGAATTTGACCATGACGTATACCGAAGATTTTTTTCACATGCATGCTTTTAGGGCTGTAAACGAACCGGACGAACACGAACGAAGTCTTGTTTATGTTCGTTCATTTAATTTTAACCGAAAAAATAAACGAACACGGACGCTTAAACGGACGAATTTTCTTGTTCATGTTCGTTTATTAAGAAAATGAGTTGTTCATGTTCGTTCATATTCGTTCATTAAGACACTAAACGAACGCTAAACGAACATAAACGATCGAACATAAATAAAAATAGACAAACAAACATAAACTTTATTAAATTCTTCACAATATTTATTTTATAAGTGTTGTTCTATATAAACAAGCCAATTTCTAAAATTATAAAACTAAAATATATGATATATGAACATAAATAGATAAATAAACATAAACGAATGTTAACGAATACATAATCGGACGTTCACGAACATAAATGAACGGACGAGACTTTTGTTCATGTTCGTTCATTTAAGTAAACGAACGTAAAATATTGTTCATGTTCGTTCATTTAATAAACGAACGAACATAAACGAACTTTTTACCGAACGGTTCATCAAATGTTCACTGAACGTTAATAACCCTACCTGCTTGCAATGATGGTAGATATGATTATAATCTCTTTATAGTACTGTAATATTTATTTTTCATACATACCCCTTTTTCATTTTTGTCACCATGCACTATGTATTGGTTGTCGTTTCATTCATATACAAACTAACGATAATTTATTTTATTTTTTTCATTTTTTTTGAAGACACAATTTTTAAACTAAACTCTGATATTTATACCATGAATATATCTCACTTCGGATGTTTTTCACATGTTTTTCACATAACATGAGGTCCTTTGGTCAAAGTATATGAGATAATATTTAGCACAGTTTTGCATGCGATTTTATATAGCGGTGGCGAACTCCATATCCTGTAATTAGTTTCCTCACCGTTTGACCAGTGAATTGTTGGAGTAACGTTAGTAGATACGGGGATATATATATAATAATTAAGTTGATATCATATACGACGTACCAGAGCCAAGTTTGTTTATTTTTGAATACATATGTCACGGAAATTTGTCTACTTTTGAGTTTTGGATAGGTATGACCTAAGAACAGGCCTGTCCTCGGTATTTTAAGGATGCATATGTAATACGTTGATTATCTTTACTAAAAGGTTCAATATATAATTCAGTAATTTAAGAGGTTCAAATTATAGTTTATGTACTCTATAACTAGGGCTGCAAACAAGTCAAACTTTTATTTAGCAACTTGAACTCGAGCATGAGCTTGGCTTGGTCGAATCGAGCTTTTATTGAGCCTGAGCCTGAGCCTGAGCCCGAGCCCAATAAACCAGCTTGAAACACATAAAGAGTCGAGTTCGAGCCTTCATGTACATATATACTTTATTATACATATTTATATAAACAACCTAAATGCAAATATGAATATTGGTATACCATTTAAATATTTATCATAAAATAACTTTTTAAACCCTAATGCTCAAATATTTTGTATAATTCTTTGCTCTTGAGTTAATCGCATATTTTTTTTGATTTTATGATGATTTTGGCTATCAAATACAATATTTATGTATAAATTTGAGCTTTTTGAGCCGAGCTCGAGCCTTATTCAAACATTATTCGAGCCGAGCTCAAGCTTGAATGATTAAAGCTTGTTGAGCTATCAAGCCGAATTCAAGCCTACTTTGTGATTATCAAGCCGAGCTCAAGCTCTGTCAAACTCAAGCTCGGCTTGACTTGATTACAGCCTTATCTATAACTCAAAGCTTTCACTAACACAAAGATAGATAATGTAAACAAGAAAAACTTTGAGAGGAGATAGCCTTTCGGCCTTTCCTAGTCATCACATAGCTCCGCTATAGACTACAAACCTTTACATTTGAACCTATGTTGTTACATTGTAAGTGCTAGACACAATAGCACAGTTGAATAAAACTGTAAATATAATATGCAAAGATAAAAGATAATTAATTAGCATACACAATTGTCCCTTCCAATTTTTTTTATTTATTTTTTCTTTTTTCTTTTTTTCTTTTTTTTTAAGCAACCATCCAAAATTAATTTAAATAACAATGAATTGAGCCATAATATGTCCCATTCATAATAATTAGCCACATTACAACTTACAAATTAACGGGGTCCCCCATTCACTGAATATCTCTCCCTATAAATAGCTATCATAGCAAATTCATTACACCATAACACTACCTAGAGAGTGAAAGTTCGAAGCCTAACTCGACCATACCAAATAATAAGCTTAAAAATGTTGATAAACATCTTATTCTACGTTTGTCTAGTCTTTCCCATCTTTCGAATAAGATACGAGTTACTCAATCTCATCAAAGATTCGCTCTCATATTTATTGGGATATGGTGGTATCAACCCTAGATTCCACCAAGAAGACGTGTGTCTTGTGGATCTCCCGATCTTCAGATACGATGATCTGCAGGTCCACAGACACAGATTTGTCGAACGGATGTGTTTCATCTGTTCGACAGATTATGAAAAGGAAGACGTGCTTTGCCAGCTCAGTAGGTGTGGTCACGTCTTCCATTCTGACTGTGTTGGGAATTTGCTTCACTCGAAACGTAATTCTTGTCCATACTGCCATGCTCCTGTATTTTCGGGTGTTTCTTCAGTGACATGTTCGTAGTATCTAAAAGCATGTAGGTTTGGTTTTGTTAGATGTATATAAATGAATTATGATGTTATAATAACTCCTTTTAATGCAGTTATTTCCTATCTTGAATGCTAAAGAGATTGAGAAGAAGCTAGTGTACTCGTTTGATAGCGTTGCAAAAAATATGTGACTGATAATTGACACATAGTTTCACCAGGCACTACCGGCTAGATTAAGTAAATATGACTGATAGTAGAATCGTATAGTGATAGGTAAACTAGCAAAAATGCTAGTGAAATGATCATGTTGTTCTTAAATACATATTACATAATCTGCAAAAGTTCAAAAGACAGATAACTGGAATAAACAGCAATTGTTCAGTAACTTGCATTAACTTGAATACGAAAGTTTGGTAACTTAGATAAAAAGATAAAATTCTGTAGTTCAAGCAGATATTTCCGCCACATCGGTTTGTGGATCTTTTGGGTGAGTTTTTCTTTGTGGACCTATCATTCCTTTTATTTTAGGAGGAATGATATGTCCACAAAGAAAATCTCACACAAAAGATTCACAAACTGACGTGGCGGCATGTCATTGGTGGCTTTGTCTCCCCTCTCTCTCATTGAGCCAATCATTTTCCGCCACATCGGTTTGTGGATCTTTTGTGTGAGTTTTTCTTTGTGGACCTATCATTCCTCTTATTTTAGAGACTATAATAAATATAAAGATCAAAATACAAATCTTAACCATTTATTTTTAATTAAAAAATTTTGTTAACAACAACTCTATGAGTTGTGATTAAGGTTACCATAATTAAAAATCCACTTCCACCTTTTTTTATTAAAAACCACTTCTATCTATTTGAAAATAATATATCTTAAAATTGTTGATTGTTAGACGAAACAAATTACACGATTACAACAAGTTTTAAACTATCTTTCAATATATGGGCACTTTCATATACTTTCGACAAACTTTTTCTTATGGTTTTTTTGCGATTTTTTTGTATAAGAGTTCACGTAGTATATCACATATGATATAACACTAATCTGTAAATTCGAACACTCACCATGCTGTCGTAAAATTGCATAAATATTTGTGTAGAACTCCAATTGATTCACCTTCTTTTGCATTTAAAAATATGAATCATTAGCTTTCCAACCATATATCAACATAATTCATTAACTTCTAAATCAATGTACAGTTTATTAATAGAAGTTGAAGAAAATATATGAAATTTTTTTCGGTATTCAAACTTGCTTGATATATCACATGCGATATAACACAAATATGTAGATTCAAAAACTAAACATAATGTCGTAAAATGGACATAAATATTACTCTTTTTCAGCACAAAAACTGGTGAATCTTTTGTATTGTATACAAATACTTATGCCTATTTTACGCCAACATATTGATTGTTCAACTTACATATTAGTGTTATATCACATGTGACATATCAAGCGAGTTTAAAGATCAATTTTGTTTCTTAATCTTCAACTTTTATGAATAAAGTGTATTGATTTAGAGGTTTGAATATTATATGTGATATTTGGTTTGAATTGTTTGCTAATGACATATATTTTCTAATGCAAAAAGTGGTGAATGTTTTGAAGTTCTACACAAATATTATGCTCATATTATGACATCATGTTAAATATTCGAACTTACAAATTATTGTTCTAATAAATGTGAACATCAAGCAAGTTATATTCTCCAACTTTTATGAATAAAATGTATTGATTTGGAAGTTCTAAATTTTGTATGATATATGATTGGAAAGTTAAGGATGTTTATTTTTTATTGCTAAAAGCGATGAATCAGTTGGAGTTCTACACAAATATTTATACGCATTTTACGACAACATTTGAGTGTTCGAACTTACAGATTAGTGCTATATCACATAAGATATATCAAGCGGAATAGCTGCACAAAAAAACATAAAATTACCAAAAAAAGAATTAAAAAAAAAAAAGAAAAAAGTTGCCTAAATATATGAAAGTGTCATCTATTGAAAGATAATTAAATGCTCGTAATGATAATGTAATTTATGTATTTTAATGGTTTACGGTTCTAGATATATGTAAAAGAAATAAAAATGTGTAAATGGGTTTTAATTAAAAATATTACCCCGTCAATTTCTACTTTACTGAATAAATAGCTGAAATTTGTTTCTCAATATACCGTAAATAATAGTTTCTAATTGAACTTTTCTCCGTATTTGTATATTAATTAACTTAACAAACAAATAATCAACTTTTCATTTTTACTCCTAATCAAAAGGCCATAAGAGGACGCGGTATACTTGGAGCCATAGGGTTGGTGTTATTAGAAAAATTAATGTCACCTCAGCACTTTTCTCCTATAATGCGAGCCTTATAACTTAAACCAAAACACCATTCTTCTAAAACTTGGGGTTATAGGACACCTTGTTTCCAAACATAATTCTATAAAATGCAAATACAACACAAGTAAAAAAAATTACCTATTGCTTGGCTGGTAATTTCGACGCCCAAATCATACGAAACGAGGTATGATGTTGAACTCGCGTTATATGCTTGGCTGATGGGATGGCGCTAAGGCTAACAGCCACGGCACCAAGCCGTCTGATTGTCCTCTAACGTTAATGGAGCTATTCGACACACAATATGTGACTGCTCTGGCAACTTATATCCGGCCACCAAGCCTACCTACGAGCCAGCCAGCTTTCCTCAAGCCTTCACCACCAGTGATCACACGTGGCTCCAGCGTCTAGGTTACCATGGAAGTGATGTGTTACGTACTCTTATTTCTAGTAGTTCAATTGTTTGTAATAAAACAAAGTATCCGTTCTTTGTCATGCTTGTCAGCTTGGCAAACACGTGAAACTTTCATTTGTTGGTTCTGATTCTTTAGTTACTTCTATTTTTGACATTGTTCATTCCGATTTATGGACTTCTCCACTTTCGAGTCTTAGTGGGAAATATTATGTCTTGATTTTAGACCATTATTCTCATTTTTGTGGGTATATGCGTTGCGTAACAAATCTGACACTTTTGATAAATTTGTTCAATTTCGTAACCATGTCAAAACATATTTCAACACTGATTAAGGTTTTTCAATGTAATCATACTTTCCACAATTTATTTGACAAACATTAACTTTTTAAACCACTCAAGAGTACCATAGTTGCAAAAGAGCTTGTGACTATCACTCTAAAATATGTAAGATATCAAGTTCAATTCTTGCTAAGTGCAAACAATCTTGAAGTGGTCACGCCAACCTCTTAAAAATGAGGGTTTTACCTGGTTTGAGTATGTGTGACGGTGAATCAAACCCTGTGAATTAATCGGCAAAAAGATAGGAAATCATGGTTAACTGGAAGAAGAAGAAGAAGAAGAAGAAGAAGAAGAAGAAGAAGAAGAAGAAGAAGAAGAAGAAGACTGGTACACGTTAAAATTTTCATGATGCTTTCTTTTTTATTTGGCATTAAATTGCGTGTGGCTATTATATTTACATGACGTCACACCTTACGTCTATAGTTGGTGCTAGTTTCAACTAAATGGATTATTGATAGAAGAAAAGAGTGTTTTCAAAAGATCCCACTTACAATTAGACAAAAGTCGATGATAATTATATAACTTGTGGTTGCAAATGTACGAAAAATAAAAAGAGGCAAAAATCTGGATCTCGAATGATTAGCTGAAATGTGCTTTTTACTTATGAAACAGAAATAATTAGAATCAAATAAGAAAGAATAATTAAAATATGAATGATAAGAAGTAATTACAATCACACATTTTATATACACTTATAAAAATAGATGCATCTTCACTTAAAATTTCACTCCAATTTTAAAATATGTGGATAGAACCACTTCTTATTATTCTGATTTTAATTATTCTTCTTATTGGATTCATTCTCACAGAAATAAATGCAAAAAGAAATGGGAAATGGTGAACTAACAGAAAAAAGTTTAGTCTTTTTTCTAAAAGAACATACATAACAAATAAGAAATAAGTTGCGTAACTCATATTGTCCCTCTCATATTTAGTTCACATGTGAAGCTTTTTATATAATTAGAGAGTATACAAATTAAAAAAGAAAAAATGTAATTTTTAATTGATTGGTGAGGGATCAAAATTTAAAATCAAGTATTTTGATTGGTTAATTGAAAGTTAAAATTTAATTCAATTTGGTTAAATCTATCTAAAATTCATCTAGTAAAATAAATATTTATAAAAACACATATGACGATTTTATTAAAAAAGATAAAAGAAAAAAAGGGTTAACTAATTGCATTTTAGTTGAATTTTGAAATAAATTATAAGCATTAATGTAAACTTATCAGTTTTCCTGTATTTTAATAAATTTTCAAATTTAATAAAGGGCATTTGTTTAGCTATAAATATAAAGAATGTTTGAGTTAATTAATATCAAAATGATGATCAATTACGGTAATTTATTGATGAATAAATGTTCATTAAATGCATTTTTTGATTTAAAAGGAAATGTTGTCTTCATTAATTGCGCTTAATCCTTTGCCCAGTGGGCAGAGATTAGCAAAACCCTTTAATAAATACCCTTCTAAATTAAGTAAGAAAATTCTCAAAAATATGTTTTTCACTAATGGCATTCAATAACGAATCAGAATAATCCAAGAATTCTATTTTCTATCTTGTTCATCAATCGGAAATCAAGACAAACCGCATGTTATTCTTCTTTATAAGTTTAACCCATATGTGCATGTATTTAAAAATTATATACGGCTAAAATAATTATTAATAGGAATATAAATATGAAATGAATGGACAGTCTCATGGGTTACTGTATGATGAAAATAAATACACGAAATTGTATATGTATTAATGACGCATTTAATTACTTTTAAATTTTAAATATGAATATCCGAAAATGATTTTTTTTCAAGGGTCATTACCTATTATTAAACATGCATAATTTTTAGAACATGATATCAATAGTTAAAATTAAACAACACCAACCCCAACATCATGCGAATTAAATAAAGTCAAATACTTAGTCTAACAAAATATGTACATAATATTAATCGATATCATAATGAAAATTTTATGTGAAAACTCGTATGTACATGAGTATTATAATTATATCTGTTTCGCTAACATGTGCCCACTGGGTACATGTTTAGCTATTTATATATGGAAGATTTAAGTTAATTAATATCAAATTTTTATTTAATCAAGGTAATTTTAGAATTTAATTAATGTTCATTGAATGTATTTTTTGATTTAAAAGGAAATTTAACGTTCATTAATTGCGCTTTACGGTATGGTTAGTGGCATATATCAGCAAAACCCTAATTATATAAGTGCAAAAAACTTAAATTATTTTATAGAAAAGCTATGTAACAGCCTCGTGTGTATGAGATTAAACGCTAGTTACTTTTTAAAAAAGTTTTACCATAGATTCATCATCATTCCCCGATCCTCAAACAAAATAGCCTAAAGATAAGGATAGACGTAAACCTCAAAGGCCACATAGCTTTCCAAAGAACGAATCTCAACGTGTCCACAGTTTCACTTATCATCCCTGCGGTTTAGTATGGATATAAAAGGATAATGATCTTTTCATGTTCATTTATTTTATTTGAATATGAGAGGTAATGTTGTGTTTGTTGTGATTATACATAATTATTATTGCAAAATATTTATTTTATTTAAATTCAAATGTACAATCCCAACAAGCACAACATTATCTCTAATGTTCAAATGAACATGAGAGGATCCTTATCCGATATAAAAGTCAGTTTTGCTTTCACATTTTCAATACATGACCTGTCTTAGCAGAAAAACTAAAGCTCGTTTAGTTATTAAAGGACCTGATGCACCCTGTATATTAGTAGATAAAGAATTTGGGGAAAAGAGGATAAAAGTAAGGAAAGAGGGAGAGGACAAAGAACAGAGAGATGAGCTGGAAAGTAGTGATAGATATTTTGCTTCCTTTTTTCCCATTCACATAACAACTATATATAATTATAAATACAAAACAAGTAACATGACTATGTTACTTTGCTAGTTAACATTCAACATAAATTATAACAGTTAATCATCAAATCTAGTTGGACGTTTGACTAGTCTTGTGCTCTTTCTTGATCCTGAAATTACCTTACTGCCCCCATCAGTTAGTGTGCTATTTGGGCCTGTATCATTGCCCCCTACATCAAGAGGAACCTCGACCTCGAGGTTGAAGCTTGGAAAATCATGTCTGAACTCAAGAAGGTTTTCCCACGTTGCATCTGTGATAGGTTGATGTTGCCATTGCACAAGGACCTGTTGGATGGAACGACCATTTTGCAAAATGGTTCGTGAATCAAGGATACAGTCTGGCAACAATATAGGATGGCCCCCAACAAATTCAGAAGGCAGAGACGCCTCGACAGCCTTAGGATCACCAACACATTTCTTCAGTAACGAAACGTGAAATACATTATGAACCTTTGCAGTATCAGGCAAGTCTAAACGATATGCAACAGAACCAACACGTGCTAAGATTTGGAAAGGGCCATAGAATCGACGTGCTAACTTATTTGATTTTCTGTGAGCAAGGGTAGATTGACGATACGGCTGAAGCTTCACGAAAACCCAATCACCTTCCTTAAATTCTACATCAGTGCGATGTTTGTCAGCTAAATTTTTCATGCGAAGTTGAGTTTGTGCAAGTTAGTCTTTAGTTGATCTAGGAGATGAGTACGGGTGGATAACAAATCATCTAAAGTATCAACCGGTGAGGTGCCAGTCAAGTAATCTTTTAAAGACGGTGGGGACCTACCATAAACCGCCTCAAATGGAGTCATGCGGATCGCTGAGTGCCATGATGTGTTGTAATGCCATTCAGCCCAGGGTAAATATTGAAGCCAAGAGTGAGGATGGTCGGCAACAAAACAACGCAGATATTCTTCGAGACATCGATTAAGCGCCTCAGTCTGCCCGTCTGTTTGCGGGTGGTAGGCACTACTTGTNNCAGTCTCATGGGTTACTGTATGATGAAAATAAATACACGAAATTGTATATGTATTAATGACGCATTTAATTACTTTTAAATTTTAAATATGAATATCCGAAAATGATTTTTTTTCAAGGGTCATTACCTATTATTAAACATGCATAATTTTTAGAACATGATATCAATAGTTAAAATTAAACAACACCAACCCCAACATCATGCGAATTAAATAAAGTCAAATACTTAGTCTAACAAAATATGTACATAATATTAATCGATATCATAATGAAAATTTTATGTGAAAACTCGTATGTACATGAGTATTATAATTATATCTGTTTCGCTAACATGTGCCCACTGGGTACATGTTTAGCTATTTATATATGGAAGATTTAAGTTAATTAATATCAAATTTTTATTTAATCAAGGTAATTTTAGAATTTAATTAATGTTCATTGAATGTATTTTTTGATTTAAAAATAAATTTAACGTTCATTAATTGCGCTTTACGGTATGGTTAGTGGCATATATCAGCAAAACCCTAATTATATAAGTGCAAAAAACTTAAATTATTTTATAGAAAAGCTATGTAACAGCCTCGTGTATATGAGATTTAACGCTAGTTACTTTTTAAAAAAGTTTTACCATAGATTCATCATCATTCCCCGATCCTCAAACAAAATAGCCTAAAGATAAGGATAGACGTAAACCTCAAAGGCCACATAGCTTTCCAAAGAACGAATCTCAACGTGTCCACAGTTTCACTTATCATCCCTGCGGTTTAGTATGGATATAAAAGGATAACGATCTTTTCATGTTCATTTATTTTATTTGAATATGAGAGGTAATGTTGTGTTTGTTGTGATTATACATAATTATTATTGCAAAATATTTATTTTATTTAAATTAAAATGTACAATCCCAACAAGCACAACATTATCTCTAATGTTCAAATGAACATGAGAGGATCCTTATCCGATATAAAAGTCAGTTTTGCTTTCACATTTTCAGTACATGACCTGTCTTAGCAGAAAAACTAAAGCTCGTTTAGTTATTAAAGGACCTGATGCACCCTGTATATTAGTAGATAAAGAATTTGGGGAAAAGAGGATAAAAGTAAGGAAAGAGGGAGAGGACAAAGAACAGAGAGATGAGATGGAAAGTAGTGATAGATATTTTGCTTCCTTTTTTCCCATTCACATAACAACTATATATAATTGTAAATACAAAACAAGTAACATGACTATGTTACTTTGCTAGTTAACATTCAACATAAATTATAACAGTTAGTCATCAAATCTAGTTGGACGTTTGACTAGTCTTGTGCTCTTTCTTGATCCTGAAATTACCTTACTGCCCCCATCAGTTAGTGTGCTATTTGGGCCTGTATCATTGCCCCCTTAATCAAGAGGAACCTCGACCTCGAGGTTGAAGCTTGGAAAATCATGTCTGAACTCAAGAAGGTTTTCCCACGTTGCATCTGTGATAGGTTGATGTTGCCATTGCACAAGGACCTGTTGGATGGAACGACTATTTTGCAAAATTGTTCGTGAATCAAGGATGCAGTCTGGCAACAATATAGGATGGCCCCCAACAAATTCAGAAGGCAGAGACGCCTCGACAGCCTTAGGATCACCAACACATTTCTTCAGTAACGAAACATGAAATACATTATGAACCTTTGCAGTATCAGGCAAGTCTAAACGATATGCAACAGAACCAACACGTGCTAAGATTTGGAAAGGGCCATAGAATCGACGTGCTAACTTATTTGATTTTCTGTGAGCAAGGGTAGATTGACGATACGGCTGAAGCTTCACGAAAACCCAATCACCTTCCTTAAATTCTACATCAGTGCGATGTTTGTCAGCTAAATTTTTCATGCGAAGTTGAGCTTTGTGCAAGTTAGTCTTTAGTTGATCTAGGAGATGAGTACGGGTGGATAACAAATCATCTAAAGTAGCAACCGGTGAGGTGCCAGTCAAGTAATCTTTTAAAGACGGTGGGGACCTACCATAAACCGCCTCAAATGGAGTCATGCGGATTGCTGAGTGCCATGATGTGTTGTAATGCCATTCAGCCCAGGGTAAATATTGAAGCCAAGAGTGAGGATGGTCGGCAACAAAACAACGCAGATATTCTTCGAGACATCGATTAAGCACCTCAGTCTGCCCGTCTGTTTGCGGGTGGTAGGCACTACTTGTAGCAAGCAAAGTGCCTTGAAGCCGAAAGAGCTCCTGCCAGAATGAGCTCATAAATATCGGGTCACGATCAGAGACAATGGTAATGGGTGGCCCGTGAAGTCGCATAATTTCTTGAACAAAAACAGATGCAACTTGAACAGCCGTAAAAGAGGATCCAAGGGCAGCAAAGTGAGCATGTTTCGAAAGACGATCAACCACCACTAAAATAGTGGTTTTACCAGACGAGGCAGGCAAGTGTGTAATAAAATCCATTGAGATTGACTCCCAGATCTGGCCTGGAATAGGCAAGGGTTGCAAGAGGCCTTGAGGGGCTGTAGTGAAGGGTTTAGTTGCCTGGCAGATGATACACTGTGCCACGTACTCTTGCACCATTTTACGCATCTTTGGCCAATAAAACGTCGACGAGACTCGGGCTAGAGTTCTTTGCATTCCCGCATGACCACCAATGGGGGAATTATGATACTCGGCCAATATTAATGGATGAAATGCAGATTCAAACGGAACAAGGATGCGATCTTTATATAACACCAATCCATTAGAAATCCGATAAAGAGGGAAGTCACTAGGTGTTGCAAGGATAGATTCAACTAGGTGAGAAGACCCCTCGTGGGTCTTTAAAAACAATCGTAAAGCATCCAGTAAAGCCACCATCGGTGTTGAGAAGGAGTGCATAGATATCATTAGATGAGTACACGCACTAGATGGTAAGCGCGACAATGCATCAGCAGCTATATTGTCTCTTCCCGGCTTATAAGTAATGCTAAAATCATATCCAAGGAGTTTAGCTAACCAGCGCTGTTGAGAAGGCGTTTGAAGAACCTGGTTCATCATAGTACGCAAGCTTTGATGATCAGTTTGGACAGAGAAAGGGTGCCCCAATAGGTACTGACGCCACTTTTGTACAGCCTCGGTTATGGCAAACATCTCACGATCATATGCCGAAGACAAACGAAGTTTAGGTGATAAGGGCTTGCTGAAATAGGCAATTGGGTGACCATCTTGTAATAAAACAGCACCCACACCAATCCCGGATGCATCAGTTTGAATGATAAATGGTTTGTTAAAATCTGGTAGAGCCAAGACAGGTGTATTCTTGAGAGCTTCTTTTAGCCTATGAAAAGCATGTTGGGAATCTGGAGTCCAAACAAAAGAATTCTTCCGAAGCATGGCATGAAGAGGTACACTTATTGCTGCAAAACGGGCCACAAACTGACGATAATAACTTGCAAGGCCCAAGAAACCTCGAAGTTGTTTTAAGTTTTGAGGCAGAGGCCAATCTCTAATGGATGAAATTTTGTCCGGGTCAACAGCAACTCCTTGAGATGATACTATGTGGCCAAGATATGTCAAGGTGGTTGTACCAAAATCACACATAGATAATTTAGCATGAAGAGTATGTTGTCGTAGTAATTCCAGAACCGAGTGCAAATGGTGGAGGTGAGTTTGCCAATCACTATTATAGATGAGAATATCGTCAAAGAAAACTAGAACATACTTTCGCAAGAATGGTCGAAAGATCGAGGTCATGAGAGCTTGAAAAGTGGAAGGGGCATTCGTGAGGCCAAATGGCATCACCACAAACTCATAATGTCCATCATGTGTCCGAAAAGCGGTCTTTACTATGTCTTCACGAGAAATGCGAACCTGATGGTATCCCGACTGTAAATCAAGCTTGGAAAATATTGCAGCCCCGTGTAACTCATCTAAGAGTTCATCAACAGTCAGAATTGGAAATCGATCTTTAACAGTGACAGCATTTAAAGCTCGATAGTCAACACAAAAACGCCATGTGCCATCTTTCTTTTTGACAAGCAAGACTGGAGAAGAAAACGGGCTGTGGCTCGGCTGAATGATACCTTGATCCAACATTTCAGCAGTCAACCTCTCAATCTCAGATTTCTGAAAGTGTGGGTATCGGTATGGACGAACATTAACTGGTGCACAATCAGGAATAAGAGGTATATGATGATCAAGTTCACGTGATGGAGGTAAGCCACGTGGAGTCAAAAAAACATCTTCAAATGAAACTAAAAGGTTATGAAGATCTACCGGAAGGTTTAAACTTGCAAGAGAAGATGCAAATTGCTTATCTGGGGTCGGATTATCATGAACTGAAATGTGGTAAAATGAAGCAATGGAATTCGTGTCAGCTGATCGCTTGAGTTGTGAGCAGCTCATAGCTGTTAAAGACATATTTTTTATCCCGTCAAGCTTGACTCGATGACCACCATAGTCAAATTCCATCCAAAGGTTTTTATAACCAAATAGTGTTGGGCCGAGTGTAGCTAACCATTGAACCCCAAGGACAACATCCGCACCATATAAAGGAAGAATTTGGAGATCCATTGTAAAATCATGTTGGCCCATCAGTAAGGTAGTTTGTGCACAAAATCCTCCACAATTCAATGATTCTCCGTTACCAACAGGGACCCGTAAATGGGGAGAAGGTTGCACCGTTAGACCCATGAAGGAAACTAAACGTGATTGTATAAAATTGTGGGTTGACCCACCATCAATAAGGATGGTAATCTGGTGATTGTTGAGGAGGCCCGGGATTTTAAGTGTCATCGGTACAAACTGACCCGTAAGTGCATGAAGAGAAATTTGTGGAGTCTCAAAAGGTTCGGATAATACCGAAGGTTCAGTTGGTAGTGAAACAAGGGAATCCTCGAAAGGAGAAGACGCCTCTGAGTCCGAAAGAAGGCAAAGAAATAATGGAGGTTTGCAGCGATGACCTGGAACAAATTTCTCATCACAGTTAAAACATAGCCCTTTACCACGCCGATCAGCCATCTCAGCAGGAGTTAGGCGCTTAAGTGGCAGTGGGTTAGAGCGGTTAGTGGATTGATTTTGTTGAGGAGCACGTAAAGGCAATGGTGGGAAGTCAGATAGTGATCGATAAGTACGATTAGAAGTACGTTGAGCGGCCAATTTATCATCTACTAATTTAGCCATGCCAATGGCTGCTGATAAAGAAGTTGGTCGCAAAAGATACAACTCTCGCTTAATATCATCATGCAATCCCGACAAAAAACAATTAAGCAGATTCATAGGCGTGAGGCCTGGTGTCCGGGTCGAAAGTATTTCAAACTCGGTGAGATATGCGGTGAATGATGATGTTTGTTTCAGCTTAAATAAATCAGCCTCATAATTGACAAAAGAAGACTTCCCAAATCGGACCTCTAAAGCATGACTAAAAGCTTCCCAAGTACTTCACTGATGTGTTTGATACATCCAATGAAACCATTGAAGAGCACCACCAGTCATATAAAATGATGCAATCTGGAGTTTATTCGAAGTTGGGGTTCGATAATACTCAAAAAAACGTTCAATTTGAAAGAGCCATTCAAGCACCGAATCACCAGAAAATAATGGTATTTCAAGTTTGGGCGTTTTAGCATGAGAATTAGGGTTGTCATTAACAAAAGGTGATGTAAATGAGGAATTAAGAGGTCTTGTAGTTGAAGAATTAACAGGTGGTTTAAAAGGGGTATTACCATGTGTTGGCAATGGCAGCAATGGAGGTTGCTTCTCCAATTTAGCAAATTGCACCATCATATCAGCTAAAACCTTTTGTTGGGTGTTGAGAGATTGTTGAATAGAATCATAAGCCGCTGAAGTATTAGCCAAGGTTTCGGTTTGAGAAGCTAGGGTTTCAGTTTGAGATTGCACAATAGTAGCAAATTGCTTCACATCTTCACTCAACTTAGAAATTTGTTCATCAGTAGTAGCTCGTGCCCTAGTTTGGATACCATCAACCATGATGAAGATTCAATGAAAGCACCAATGATGCACCCTGTATATTAGTAGATAAAGAATTTTGGGAAAAGAGGATAAAAGTAAGGAAATAGGGAGAGGACAAAGAACAGAGAGATGAGATGGAAAGTAGTGATAGATATTTTGCTTCCTTTTTTCCCATTCACATAACAACTATATATAATTGTAAATACAAAACAAGTAACATGACTATGTTACTTTGCTAGTTAACATTCAACATAAATTATAACAGTTAATCATCAAATCTAGTTGGACGTTTGACTAGTCTTGTGCTCTTTCTTGATCCTGAAATTACCTTACTGCCCCCATCAGTTAGTGTGCTATTTGGGCCTGTATCAGGACCTGTCCATGCAAAAGTGACAAACACATGGACGACATATGTAATTATTAAAGTTTTAAAAAGAAAAGTGAAACTGTCTGTAAACCACATAGACAATTTATGTCATTAACTCTAAATTTAATTAAAATAAGAGATTTCTTAAAGACAACATTAAATGTTGTGGTTAAGAAGGTATGGTTTACTAGGATTGGTTGTAAGAAAATTATGTATCCGATAAAAATCAAGTGTTGATTGCGTATTCATTTTTTTGAAACTGTCTTCATTTTATCGAGATTGTAATTTGATAATCATTGATGGTATTGTAATGAAAATCATAACCACTATACATGTACCTCCTCATCGTGGTTACAATAATGATCAGTTGTGGCATGTCGAATTAAGTATGAGTTAGAGTATTTAGCCTCAAGGAAACTTAACAACTTGGTCTTCATTCGAAGGATTGGAATAAGTAGACAAATGTAGAAGATAATGATCATTACCATTTTTGTAGCTCTTAGAGTTTATAGTTTGAAGTATCTAAAATGTGGTTATTGTCTTTGACATGTGATACTACATGTCAAAGAAACTACATAATGACGAAGAAAGTTTGGTATAGCTAACTTCTTATGATGAGTAATATTTAAGGGTAAGAATGCTTGTGTAATGGATATAAAAGAAATCTACGGATCAAGATCCTTTTTGAGTAAAACNATCAGGAAAAAACGGCATACCAAATACTTGTGCTCAGAAACATTTAAAGGCATGTATCCACCATGGGTTTATAAACATTTAAAAGATACTTTGTTTATTTTTCCACTGCAAACTCTATTTACTTTTCCGCTGCAACTTTGACTAAAGAGTACTTGTACTCTAAACGGTTTGTAAATCGAATGATATGTTTTGGTCACATTTCAAACGTCCCGAGTTGTGGTCGTTTACTATAAATGTGCCTGGTTTCTATTTTCGTAATACCCCCAGCACGATAGCTGCCATATTTGAGTTGGGGGTGTTACATATTAGTAGATAAAGAATTTGGGGAAAAGAGGATAAAATTAAGGAAAGAGGGAGAGGACAAAGAACAGAGAGATGAGATGGAAAGTAGTGATAGATATTTTGCTTGCCTTTTTCCCATTCACATAACAACTATATATAATTGTAAATACAAAACAAGTAACATGACTATGTTACTTTGCTAGTTAACATTCAACATAAATTATACCAGTTAATCATCAAATCTAGTTGGACGTTTGACTAGTCTTGTGCTATTTCTTGATCCTGAAATTACCTTACTGCCCCCATCAGTTAGTGTGCTATTTGGGCCTATATCATTGCCCCCTTCATCAAGAGGAACCTCGACCTCGAGGTTGATGCTTGGAAAATCATGTCTGAACTCAAGAAGGTTTTCCCACGTTGCATCTGTGATTGGTTGATGTTGCCATTGCACAAGGACCTGTTGGATGGAACGACCATTTTGCAAAATGGTTCGTGAATCAAGGATGCGGTCTGGCAACAATATAGGATGGCCCCCAACAAATTCAGAAGGCAGAGACGCCTGGACAGCCTTAGGATCACCAACACATTTCTTCAGTAACGAAACGTGAAATACATTATGAACCTTTGCAGTATCAGGCAAGTCTAAACGATATGCAACAGAACCAACACGTGCTAAGATTTGGAAAGGGCCATAGAATCGACGTGCTAACTTATTTGATTTTCTGTGAGCAAGTGTAGATTGACGATACGGCTGAAGCTTCATGAAAACCCAATCACCTTCCTTAAATTCTACATTAGTGCGATGTTTGTCAGCTAAATTTTTCATGCGAAGTTGAGCTTTGTGCAAGTTAGTCTTTAGTTGATCTAGGAGATGAGTACGGGTGGATAACAAATCATCTAAAGTAGCAACCGGTGAGGTGCCAGTCAAGTAATCTTTTAAAGACGGTGGGGACCTACCATAAACCGCCTCAAATGGAGTCATGCGGATCGCTGAGTGCCATGATGTGTTGTAATGCCATTCAGCCCAGGGTAAATATTGAAGCCAAGAGTGAGGATGGTCGGCAACAAAACAACTCAGATATTCTTCGAGACATCGATTAAGCACCTCAGTCTGCCCGTCTGTTTGCGGGTGGTAGGCACTACTTGTGACAAGCAAAGTACCTTGAAGCCGAAAGAGCTCTTGCCAGAATGAGCTCATAAATATCGGGTCACGATCAGAGACAATGGTAATGGGTGGCCCATGAAGTCGCATAATTTCTTGAACAAAAACAGATGCAACTAGAACAGCCGTAAAAGAGGATCCAAGGGCAGCAAAGTGAGCATGTTTTGAAAGACGATCAACCACCACTAAAATAGTGGTTTTACCAGACGAGGCAGGCAAGTGTGTAATAAAATCCATTGAGATTGACTCCCAGATCTGGCCTGGAATAGGCAAGGGTTGCAAGAGGCCTTGAGGGGCTGTAGTGAAGGGTTTAGTTGCCTGGCATATGATACACTGTGCCATATACTCTCGCACCATTTTACGCATCTTTGGCCAATAAAACGTCGACGAGACTCGGGCTAGAGTTCTTTGCATTCCCGCATGACCACCAATGGGGGAATTATGATACTCGGCCAATATTAATGGATGAAATGCAGATTCAAACGGAACAAGGATGCGATCTTTATATAACACCAATCCATTAGAAATCCGATAAAGAGGGAAGTCACTAGGTGTTGCAAGGATAGATTCAACTAGGTGAGAAGACCCCTCGTGGGTCTTTAAAAACAATCGTAAAGCATCCAGTAAAGCCACCATCGGTGTTGAGAAGGAGTGCATAGATATCATTAGATGAGTACACGCACTAGATGGTAAGCGCGACAATGCATCAGCAGCTATATTGTCTCTTCCCGGCATATAAGTAATGCTAAAATCATATCCAAGGAGTTTAGCTAACCAGCGCTGTTGAGAAGGCGTTTGAAGAACCTGGTTCATCATAGTACGCAAGCTCTGATGATCAGTTTGGACAGAGAAAGGGTGCCCCAATAGGTACTGACGCCACTTTTGTACAGCCTCGGTTATGGCAAACATCTCACGATCATATGCCGAAGATAAACGAAGTTTAGGTGATAAGGGCTTGCTGAAATAGGCAATTGGGTGACCATCTTGTAATAAAACAGCAGTCACACCAATCCCAGATGCATCAGTTTGAATGATAAATGGTTTGTTAAAATCTGGTAGAGCCAAGACAGGTGTATTCATGAGAGCTTCTTTTAGCCTATGAAAAGCGTGTTGGGAATCTGGAGTCCAAACAAAAGAATTCTTCCGAGGCATGGCATTAAGAGGTGCACTTATTGCTGCAAAACGGGCCACAAACCGACGATAATAACCTGCAAGGCCCAAGAAACCTCGAAGTTGTTTTAAGTTTTGAGGCAGAGGCCAATCTCTAATGGATGAAATTTTGTCTGGGTCAACAGCAACTCCTTGAGATGATACTATGTGGCCAAGATATGTCAAGGTGGTTGTACCAAAATCACACTTAGCTAACTTAGCATGAAGAGCATGTTGTCGTAGTAATTTCAGAACCGAGTGCAAATGGTGGAGGTGAGTTTGCCAATCACTACTATAGATGAGAATATCGTCAAAGAAAACTAGAACATACTTTCACAAGAATAGTCGAAAGATCGAGGTCATGAGAGCTTGAAAAGTGGAAGGGGCATTCGTGAGGCCAAATGCCATCACCACAAACTCATAATGTCCATCATGTGTCCGAAAAGCGGTCTTTACTATGTCTTCACGAGAAATGCGAACCTGATGGTATCCAGACTGTAAATCAAGCTTGGAAAATATTGCAGCCCCATGTAACTCATCTAAGAGTTCATCAACAGTCAGAATTGGAAATCGATCTTTAACAGTGACAGCATTTAAAGCTCGATAGTCAACACAAAAACGCCATGTGCCATCTTTCTTTTTGACAAGCAAGACTGGAGAAGAAAACGGGCTGTGGCTCGGCTGAATGATACCTTGATCCAACATTTCAGCAGCCAACCTCTCAATCTCAGATTTCTGAAAGTGTGGGTATCGGTATGGACGAACATTAACTGGTGCACAATCAGGAATAAGAGGTATATGATGATCAAGTTCACGTGATGGAGGTAAGCCACGTGGAGTCAAAAAAACATCTTCAAATGAAACTAAAAGGTTATGAAGATCTACCGGAAGGTTTAAACTTGCAAGAGAAGATGCAAATTGCTTATCTGGGGTCGGATTATCATGAACTGAAATGTGGTAAAATGAAGCAATGGAATTCGTGTCAGCTGATCGCTTGAGTTGTGAGCAGCTCATAGCTGTTAAAGACATATTTTTTATCCCGTCAAGCTTGACTCGATGACCACCATAGTCAAATTCCATCCAAAGGTTTTTATAACCAAATAGTGTTGGGCCGAGTGTAGCTAACCATTGAACCCCAAGGACAACATCCGCACCATATAAAGGAAGAATTTGGAGATCCATTGTAAAATCATGTTGGCCCATCAGTAAGGTAGTTTGTGCACAAAATCCTCCACAATTCAATGATTCTCCGTTACCAACATTGACCCGTAAATGGGGAGAAGGTTGCACCATTAGACCCATGAAGGAAACTAAGCGTGATTGTATAAAATTGTGGGTTGACCCACCATCAATAAGGACGGTAATCTGGTGATTGTTGAGGAGGCCCGGGATTTTAAGTGTCATCGGTACAAACTGACCCGTGAGTGCATGAAGAGAAATTTGTGGAGTCTCAAAAGGTTCGGATAATACCGAAGGTTCAGGTGGTTAAAAAGGGGTATTACCATGTGTTGGCAATGGCAGCAATGGAGGTTGCTTCTCCAATTTAGCAAATTGCACCATCATATCAGCTAAAACCTTTTGTTAGGTGTTGAGAGATTGTTGAATAGAATCATACGCCGCTGAAGTATTAGCCAAGGTTTCGGTTTGAGAAGCTAGGGTTTGGGTTTGAGATTGCACAATAGTAGCTAATTGCTTCACATCTTCACTCAACTTAGAAATTTGTTCATCGGTAGTAGCTCGTGCCCTAGTTTGGATACCATCAACCATGATGAAGATTCAATGAAAACACCAATGATGCACCCTGTATATTAGTAGATAAAGAATTTGGGGAAAAGAGGATAAAAGTAAGGAAAGAGGGAGAGGACAAAGAACACAGAGATGAGATGGAAAGTAGTGATAGATATTTTGCTTGCCTTTTTCCCATTCATATAACAACTATATATAATTGTAAATACAAAACAAGTAACATGACTATGTTACTTTGCTAGTTAACATTCAACATAAATTATACCAGTTAATCATCAAATCTAGTTGGACGTTTGACTAGTCTTGTGCTCTTTCTTGATCCTGAAATTACCTTACTGCCCCCATCAGTTAGTGTGCTATTTGGGCCTGTATCAGGACCTGTCCATGCAAAAGTGACAAACACATGGACGACATATGTAATTATTAAAGTTTTAAAAAGAAAAGTGAAACTGTCTGTAAACCACATAGACAATTTATGTCATTAATTCTAAATTTAATTAAAATAAGAGATTTCTTAAAGACAACATTAAATGTTGTGGTTAAGAAGGTATGGTTTACTAGGATTGGTTGTAAGAAAATTATGTATCCGATAAAAATCAAGTGTTGATTGCGTATTCATTTTTTTGAAACTGTCTTCATTTTATCGAGATTGTAATTTGATAATCATTGATGGTATTGTAATGAAAATCATAACCACTATACATGTACCTCCTCATCGTGGTTACAATAATGATCAGTTGTGGCATGTCGAATTAAGTATGAGTTAGAGTATTTAGCCTCAAGGAAACTTAACAACTTGGTCT
Source organism: Artemisia annua (assembly GCA_014162995.1). NCBI lineage: Eukaryota > Viridiplantae > Streptophyta > Magnoliopsida > Asterales > Asteraceae > Artemisia > Artemisia annua. The sequence continues at coordinate 77,149 of LBNU01025782.1, read as the reverse complement.
TCATTCGAAGGATTGGAATAAGTAGACAAATGTAGAAGATAATGATCATTACCATTTTTGTAGCTCTTAGAGTTTATAGTTTGAAGTATCTAAAATGTGGTTATTGTCTTTGACATGTGATACTACATGTCAAAGAAACTACATAATGACGAAGAAAGTTTGGTATAGCTAACTTCTTATGATGAGTAATATTTAAGGGTAAGAATGCTTGTGTAATGGATATNGAAGAAGAAGAGGAAGCATGTAGGTGGTCGAATAGGAATAGAAAGAAAGAAAAGAAAGAAAACTAAATTTGGTTTTTGGTTTTTGTCGAGGCTTAGTAGCGGGAGAAAAAGAAAACAGAATGTGGTTTTTGATGTTTGAAATGGGTCACGCTTTAGTTTGTTGGTTCAGGCAAAACAAAAAGGAAAGAAAAGTAGACCGAATGGTTTGGTTTTGTTTGTAAACTTCACGTAGGACTAAAAAAAAGAAAGAAAACATTTTGGTTTTGTTGTGTTGCGTCACAGGGAACAAGGAAGAAACAAATGGGTTTTGTTTAGAAAACTTTTAGACTATTTGTTTAAGATGGATTTTAGAAAACAAATGATCACGTAGGTTCAGGTAGAGCAGCAAGAAAGAAAGAAAAAGAAAGAAATAAGCCAAAGGTTTTTACTAGTTTTGTAGCCTACTCGCGGTGTTTGTTAAGCAAGTACGGGGGTTTATATATGGGGCGTATGGTTCTTTGACACGGACTTAATAAAATGACCATGATTCGTAATTTATTAGATTAAGTTTGTGTCTTTTAAACTTAGCGTAAAATGGGGTACTTAGGTTGTGATATTAATATTAGTTATTAGTTATGAAAAATGTATTTTTAAGTTAATATATCAAATACTTGTATTATAAGCTTTATAGTAAATATACTAATGTAAATTTAGTTTAAATATTATGCGTTTTATGGTCTCGTAATGTATATTTTATAATAGATACTCTACGTTTTATTATTATAGTTTATATTAATATTAAGTTTTTATGTATTAGGGGCTTTAATATGTGATATTAGTTAAGGTTTTATAATAGAGAATTTTAGGGTTCGTACTTTAGGGTTTAGGGTTTCGTTATATAGTATTATAGTTATTATAGATTAGGGTTTAGTATTAGTATTTTAACGTATTAACGTAAGTTTTATACTTGACATATTATACCGGTGGTTGCGCAGGCACGTCCAGTTAGTTTATAAAAGCAAAAATTTTATAGTAAAAATACCTGGTGTAGATATCGTAGTGGAAATAGCATTGATGAAAATTACGGGTTGTGACAATCTCACCTCCTAGGAGAAAATCTCGTCCCGAGATTTAGTTAAACGTAGAAGTAGAAGGAGAGCGAGTTGACGATTTGAGAAAGAGAAAGTGATATGAAGAGAAGAATAGGGGTTGTACAAATGGAATAAGAGATGTTTGTACGTGTGCCAGATACTTAGACTCACTTGTTTATATTCTTTTACTCACAAGTAGAGGCGTCCCAATTCTTGTAAGTAAGAGCTTATAAATTCATGGTCCATTGATTTATAACTTTCTTATTAAAATGAAATAGTACTCTTCCATTCTAATAAGTTGATTATAAATCATCTTTAAGTAGTATTGGCAGAAAATGAAGGGAGTTTACCACACTTAAGGAAATGTGTACAGGAGTGTTTGAAGAGAGAGAGAATAAATGTTTAGACTCTAAGTTTTGGAAACTTGATGGGATTAACCCATGAAGTTAGGAAAAAAATTGTGGAGTGTACATTGTTTTAATTAAACCTATGGGTTATGGGCCCACTAGTTAGACATGGGTTGTCTGTATTAGCCATGTTAGTAACTCGGGTTTCTAGTGCTGCAGTACTACTGTTAGCAACTAGTTGCCGGATGGCACCCTGAGTTATGGCTTTGCAAGATAACACGGGATTTAGAAGGATAATATCATAAGTTGGTCATAATGAGGATTACGAAAACTCCGACTTAGATATTTTTACAAGTTCTAACTCTTAGAACATTGTAGGATGAGGTAGGGAGAGAGTTTAGAGTAGGAAAATAGAGGAGTAGGATACCTGGAAGGATGGTATCCTAGTGAGGATTAGATTTACTAGATTCCCGTGAAGTTTGTTTTTCCCCTAAGGTTTTTCTAGTTCTCATAACTAGTCCTAAGGTTCTATGAGTAATGTACCGGTATTAACTGGTAAAGAAGATCCTATAATAGGAGAAAGGCTAGGTGGTTTCTTTTCTAGGGGTTTACTAGGAGTATCACTATTTTCAGGTAAAGTTTTAAGTTTAGTCTTTTGACCTAATTTGTCGATCTTACGTCCTAGGTACTTAAAACCAGGTAGGGTAATATCCATAGTATTTTCCGAGTGAGATTCTAATGTGTAACCTAAGGTGTGTCAATTCTTAAGATGTAATCTAAAATCCTCAAATGTTTTATTCCTAGTTAGTAACCTCGAATTCTAAGCCTGAGTCTATAAACTTAGGGTAGGCTCGGGATATCCTAAAGGTGTAATATTTCCTAGGGATTTCTAAATCCTTATACTACATGACTTTAAGGATAGTGTGTGGAAAATCATAATATGGAATGGGTAACTTATGAGACTAGGTCTAGGCAAACTATAACCTTAAAATGACTTATATGGTGAAAACTTAACTAGTCTTCTTATCCCGTAACTAGACTAGGTACTAAGAGCTTAAGGTTCTAAGTCGGTGGTTTACTAGTCTAATTCTTTGTAATTCCTAAGTTTCCGAGACTGTATCTAAAAGGTTTCTCTAATCTATTCTAATGTCCTCGATATCAAGTAAAATTCCTAGTTTATCTTATTATCTATCAGGGTATGGATTCTTAATTTGGTTTATAACCTATAAAATATTCGAAGATTCCTAATCTTATTTTCTATTTCCTCAATGATTTCTTAGAGGTAGCCTATTTACTTAAGGGCATCCTAGAATTATTTCTAACCTCAAGTATGGGAATCCTAGAGTGTGTAATACNAGTCTATAAACTTAGGGTAGGCTCGGGATATCCTAAAGGTGTAATATTTCCTAGGGATTTCTAAATCCTTATACTACATGACTTTAAGGATAGTGTGTGGAAAATCATAATATGGAATGGGTAACTTATGAGACTAGGTCTAGGCAAACTATAACCTTAAAATGACTTATATGGTGAAAACTTAACTAGTCTTCTTATCCCGTAACTAGACTAGGTACTAAGAGCTTAAGGTTCTAAGTCGGTGGTTTACTAGTCTAATTCTTTGTAATTCCTAAGTTTCCGAGACTGTATCTAAAAGGTTTCTCTAATCTATTCTAATGTCCTCGATATCAAGTAAAATTCCTAGTTTATCTTATTATCTATCAGGGTATGGATTCTTAATTTGGTTTATAACCTATAAAATATTCGAAGATTCCTAATCTTATTTTCTATTTCCTCAATGATTTCTTAGAGGTAGCCTATTTACTTAAGGGCATCCTAGAATTATTTCTAACCTCAAGTATGGGAATCCTAGAGTGTGTAATACGGGTTTTCTAAGAGGGGAAACTACTTCGGAAATCATAGTGATCTAAGGGAGTAGGAAGTAAAGAAGGAAGGATAGGAGTATGCTTGTATATAACTATTATATACTTGCATATAAGAGTAGTTAGGGGAAGGTTTTCTAACTAAGGGGAATTAAGAGGTTTCGGAGGAATGGGGATTAGCGATGAAGATAGAGTAGTTTACTGAATTAAGAATGAATTCAGATCATTATGATGTAGAATAAAGATTCTCATCGTTACGGGTAGTGATAGGGGAAGTGTTTTAAGGGATTCATGGGTTAAAGAACGGAAGGAGTTGTATGACATACTATGTCATAGCACAAGGAATGAAGTCATAATCGCATAAGGTCATAAATAACTTGTCATAACTAAAAGTTGAACAAGTATCACTATTTATGGCATACGTGATTAGGAAGGATAAAGATTTTGGGCAAATTGCCGGGTATGAAAAAGGGAAGTTTTTGTGGGGAAAGGTGTTTATAGGGAGTGGATTTATTTGTCGGAGCCCACTTTATCAGCACTTACTAACTACCTAAAGGGTAATATCCTAGGTTTAACCTTATAATGCCTAAAGTTCAAAAATAATATTCCTAAGGAATATTCTTCCGCCTTATGAGGTGTTGGGGTGTTTGGCTTAAGATATCGAAACTACCTAACCTAAATTCTTAGGGGTTATGAGTAATACATATCCGGTAGTATTACTTATAAGGTATACTAAAACCTCGAGTAGATTCTAAAAAGTACCCAACTTGTTATATTTCTTAAGGGTGTATAATTTCCTAGGGTTCAGGGTAATTTAAAGTATCCTAATAAGGGATGGTTGTGTATTAGAGTTTCTATCCTTGAAAGTACTTAGGTGTTTATGATTAGGGCAAAGTGTCATAACTTATCTTATATCTAACTAGTATCATTATTTATAGTGCATATCCTAGGGCGGAATACTAACCTAAAGGTATAGGTGATAAGGGTGTACTAATTGGTAATTCCTTCCTAATAATCCTTAAACTTAGTGGCTAGAGTCGGAAGGGCTTCCTATATCTAATTGGTGAAAATCTAATTATCATTGTTTATCTCTTCTAAGGTATAAATCCTATTGGGTTACTATCTAGTTATCGCTATGACTTTTTTCTATTTTCAATAAAAGGTCAGTAAAGAGTTTACCTAAACTATTTAGGATGTTCTCAACCTGATCTTCCTAGTGTTCTAAGTGTGTCCTATGAGAATCTCTTCCAACCTCAAATTTCAACGATGAGGTGGGAAGATTTGTGGGGATATAGGGAGGTACTAAGATATAGGGTGGTTTTCTAAGTAAGCTAGGTTTACTACTAGGTAAGTGCGCTAAAGGATAAGTGGGTCTCCTAAAGAGTCGGGGAAATAGTGTTTTGAAGGATAATCTAGTACATTCGGAGAGGAAAGAGCATTCTCCGCATGTAAACTAAATGAGACGGGGGTAGAGTAGTAGGGTGTAGACATAATAGAAATGATATGCAGCATTTAGCAATTAAGCAATTAAGCAGTTAAGTACTACACTAACCTGTAGCCTATGTTGTTGCGGAGGATGGCAGTGGCACTGAGTAGTTTCTCGAGCTTAGGAAAAGTAGTTGTAGTTTAGGTTTTGACCTTGTTCTCTACAACTGAGGCTCTGATACCAATCTGTAACACCCCCATTTTCACGGTTCACATCGGATTTAGAGTTGGGGTATTACTTCATGGAATCACAGTCACAATAATAGAAAACGACTCGAAAAGAGACATTTTTATAAATAAGTTATCATTCATTAAAATATCAGAGTTTTATTAAGATGAGGTCCCATGAAACTAAGTGTGAAATAGTGTTTGAATGATAACAAAGTTGAAAGTCCTCCGAGTTCAGTGCTACTTCCTGCCATAGCTCCGTAACGGCCCTATACCTAGGATACATGCTTAAAGAGTCAACACTAGGTGTTGAGTGAGAGTCATATGTTTGAGTGATGGTGTGTGAATACAAGTTTAGTAAAGCATGGGCTACGATGTTTTACACCTATGTAAAGTGTTAGAAACTGTATTTAAACAGTTTGTGTCTCTTAGTATTGTATGATCAGTACAATACTGAACAGAGGTGTTATTGCACTAAGATCATGAAACCGCACTGACAGTCCGGGTCATGGGGGCTGCAGACCCAACCATGAGGGGACAAGTAGGATAACTTGCCAAAGTTAATCCTTAGAGGTTTCAAGTATAGTACTTATTGGTTACCCGGCTGAGGTAAACCAACGGGAGTTGTCAAACTCCAATAGATCTATCAACTATACTCGCGTTCACTAGCGTAAAACCCGCAAGTGATTATAGCTCATGAATTTTAGTTATGTAATGGTGGCAGAATAGTGTCACTTGTGCAATAACAATAGAAAAGACTTGTATTCGGTTTAAAGCAAGTAGCATGTATCCCTCTCACAGGGTTTGGAAAACATTTAGAAAGCGTTTAAAAGGTGTGAGGCTATGAAAACTCACCTGGGCCTTGTGAAATGTGATTGAGATACTAGACGGCATGTCAAGTCTGATTGTGTTTGTCTAAGTTTTAATATTCTAATCCCTAAGTAAGTATCCTTAGGGTTTTTAGTGTTAGTTATAACATAACACCGTTCAGGCCATCACAATTCAGAATTATATAAGACTCCTCACATGAAGCTCCCTAGTATTGTATTATGTTATCAACATAATACCGTTCGGGCCATCATAATTCAGAAGTATATAATCCTCACATGAAGTTTCCTAGTATTGTGTTTGTTTATTATTTTAGGTTATAACAATACACCATTCGGGCCATCACAATTCAGAAGTATAAGACTCCTCACATGAAGCTCCCTACTGTATTATGCGGCCAACACAATACCGTTCGAGCCATCATAATTCAGAAGTTAATACCCCTCACATGAAGTTCCGTACTATTGTGTCATGTTATTAAGTACTAATCTTAAATATAATGTATCACCGTTCGGGCCATCATAACTCAGAAGTACATGCATATAATCGTTTGAGGAGCCAGGGCACTTTAAATCTTAAACCCAGCAAACTCGTCAAAACGAAATATCCACATGATACTCCTCGCATGAAGCTCCCTACTATTGCGACACATTATTTAAAAAGATAGCACTTTTATTTATTTATTAGTTAAATACTTATATACTTTTATAAATTTTAATTATATCTTATATATATATATATATATATATATATATATATATATATATATATATATATATATATATATATATATATATATATATATATATATATAAAACAGGATGGACACGACAACAATTATAGGGTCACTGCCCAGTCATTGATGACTAATCGATGACTCATTGATGACTAGGCAGTACACACTAATATTTCAATTAATTTTAATTAATAATATTACTTCCGAAAATATGTTTTAAATGCCTAAATTCGTTTATATACCAAAAAAATACCTTATCATGGTTCGAACTAGGGATCTACACTATGATTACGAAGCATGATAACCACTACACCATGATGAGTGTGCAAATACTCATCCATTTTGGTCAATATAAACTGCAAAAACATCTGAAAACACTCGAATATGCATCAAAATACAGAAAATATCCCAAAGATCGTTTTTTATATGTTTTAGATGCAAAATGAATAAAAACAGATGAAAATCGTACAAAGTTTGCATAACTGGCAGTTTCAGTCTCCTAACTTTCAAAACTTGACAAAATTAGTCCCGAAGCATTTATTTTGAAAAGAAAGTCAAACCAAGTCCTTAGAAATCAATAATGATCTTTGGGTAAAAATCTTTCAAAAGTTTACAAGTTTAATCCCTGGAGTTTCACATTTGGCAAGATTGGTCCCTGAACTTTCAGAAATTGGCAGAAATGGCCCCTGGTGGAATATTTTGGATGAAAAAGTCAACATTAGTCCTTGGGAACTCACAAGTTGTCAAATTTAACCCTTGGATGAAAAGTTTGGAGAATGCACATGTTTGGCCCCTGCAGTTTGTGAAATTGGCAATAATGGTCCTCGGGAATTTTAAATTGAAGATTAATGACAAAAGTGACCTTGGGGAATCAAGACTTGTCAAATATGGCCCTTGGTTGGAATTTGGAATAATGGCAGAAAAAGTCCTCAACTTTCAAAATATTACACAAATGGTCCTTGTAATATGATAAGTTACAAAACCAAATGGACTCCTTTTTAAATAAACCCAACACCCATTATCCTAAATCTACAACAACCCAAAAACTGCTAGGCCCAATCCCCTACCAGCCCAACACCCAAACTTATAAAACCCACGATTAAAAAAACCCAGTCAAATGGTTTGGTCAATGTCTTCTCCCTCCTTCCTTTTAACCAGACAACATACTCCACCCTGACCACCATCTCTGCACACTCCATCTCCTCCTCAAAAGCACCCCAGTCACTACTCCCCATCCCACTACTCCTTCACAACTCCATACCTAACCACTTTATACACCCTGGCAATCTCAATCCACTCAAATCAATTTTGGCGCCAAAATGGAGTGTAGGGCTAGGATCAGTTTCAAAGCAATTAAATGGTGGGGATTTGTTCGCAAGGTTCAAGATGCCAAGTTGGAACCCTAATTCACAGAGGAAAAGCACCACAAGAGTTTTCCTACCTACCACTTAGTCTAGTATAAATAAGAGGCTCTTGTAAGCCCTTAGAGGCATCCATTTTCTTATGTCTTTAAATTCAGTAACTGTATTATTAGCTTTGTAATCTTTTTTATTCAAATCAATCTAAGTTATCAGTTTCTTTTCAAGCTTGTTGTTTATTTTTCTTAAAAGTTCAAAATTCTAGCAAAAATTAGTGTTCATGCTCCATTGTTGTTTCAAATGTTTAATAAGCTCACCTAATCAGTCCTAATTGTTATTGCAAGCTTCAAAACAAAAAAAAAAATAAATAAATAAAAAATAAAGAGAAAAATCAACTAAAAATAAAATAAAAAAAGATTGAAGATGAAAGAAGAAGCAAGGAGCATTGTAAATTCTGGATGGCAATGGTTTAGTACTCCATGGGGAGTGTTAGGATACTGATTTTGGTCCTTGTTCACCATTGTTCATGTTCTGGACCTCTTGTAAGAGTTTTTTTTTTACATATTTTTAGCACAATCTGCCAATCTTAGTTACTGTTGTTGTTTGTTGTTTATTCATGTTCATTCATGCTTATTTACTGTTGGTATATGTTAATTTAGTGCTTTCATGGTTTAAATTTCTTAATTACTCCTTAAGTTATCAAAGCAGTTAATTAGAGGGTGTTTGGATCTGCTTGCTTCTTGCTGATTTTATTGTTACTTTGTTATTGTTATTGCACTAGTAGTTTTCCTAGGATAAACTTAGTTTAGTTTATGCATATTGGTGGTTGTTTGTTCACAAAAAGTCAAAAGTTGTCCTTAAAATTTGATTAGCAACTTAACTGTTGAAATTTTGACTTGGCATGATCTTTAATCAGTGTTAAAACCTGTTTAGATTGCTCAAAATAGTTCCATTTAGGGTCAATATATCATTTTCAGTAAGCTAGGATCAAGCAAATTTCAATTAAGTCAACTTGCATAAAAATTTCAAAAGTCAAAAAGACTTGCATACTCAGTTTTGCACCAATTTACAAATCAAGCTCTAGGATTTGATTATTAATGAAAATCAAAAGTTTTTGTGGATTTAGACTCCTGGCCAGCTTGTTGATTCATAGCAACAAGAAAAGCTCAGTTTGAAATTGATTTGATCATTAAAATTTGGATTGGAAGTTGACTGTCTGACCCATGTTTCCCCTGTGCATCTCAGTTTTTGCAATTATTCAAGTGGTTGTAGATTGTTCACTAGTAGGAGTTAGGTCTTGAATTTTGATGATTTAGAAAGCCACTTAGGTGGTCTTTAGATAGCTGCTTTTAGTTTTGCCACATCTGCTTATCTAGTGCTTATTTGGAAGCCATCTTTAGGCCTTGTTTTGACTGTTTATGCTGATGCACTCAGCATATGTTGAGCAGTGTTTATTTTCTTGTTGAGTTCTTGTTCATTGTTGTTGTTCTTGTTCTAATTGTTGTTCCTGATTGTCATTATTGTTGTTTATTAATTTTACTAAGCTTTTAGAAGCTTATTAGCTTATTTGCTTATTTGTGAGCTGCTACTGCTTGTTGTGCTCTTGTTATTGTTCTCAGTGTGATGTTTTTTCATTGTTCTTATTGATTGATTCTTGATTAGTGACTTTGTTTTCGTTGCCTTTGCTGTTTGTTGTTTTGCTCACTCAAGCCTTAAGCTTGTTTTGGCTTATTTGATTTGGTGGTTTGAATTGGCAGAAACAAAGAAAAGAAAACAAAATTTTTGAAAACAAAAACCAATTTGAGTCTTGAATCTATTTTGAAATCTGAATTTGAATAAGTTTTGTTTGAGATCTTGTTTGTAAAATCTGTTTTCAGAAAAGTTTTGTTGTTTGTGTTTATGAATTTGTAAAAAGAAAAGGAAATAGAAAACTAAAAAAAAATAATATATTTTCCAAAAGGGAGAGGCAGGGTTCGAACCTGAGACCTCCCCCTTTGAGAGTGTTAGAAATGTACCTGGATACCAGTTTCCCTTGGGACTTTCCTTGGTCATCCTCTACCTTGTTTTTTATTTAACCCACTTTTTCCATTTAAGCCTATTTTTGCTTTTCAGCTCATTCTAGCTTATTTTTGCAATGCATCCCAACTTTTTACATTTTTTATAAATTAGTTTTCACTTGTAGAATTTATTAAAAACATTTCAGATTTTTAGGTTTTCTAAATTAATTATTAGAATTTAATTTGTGTTAATTAGTTTTTTAATTCATAATAAATAGAATTTTAATTAAATCTCTTAATTTTCTTTTTTCTAAAAATTTCTTTTGCTATCTAGTACGTAGGAAAATTGTTTGTGAACCCGTAGGACCTTTCGTGCTTCAATTTCACGTTTTATTTTGCGCGTTGAGGTTTATCTTAAATAAACGTCACGTTTGTGTGTTAAATTATGTTTTAGGATTCTCGATACCTAATCATGATTCCCGTAGTGTTTTAGGACTTCCCTAGTTTTTCTATTGCCTTTTGTTCCCCTTAGGTTGTTTTATTTTCATTTACGTTTGTCAATTTTCAATTTCCATTAATTTAACGTACCGTAATACCAAATAAGCTTTCTCAACCAAACATACAAGATTTTAATCTCGATCTTTTTNATAAACGTCACGTTTGTGTGTTAAATTATGTTTTAGGATTCTCGATACCTAATCATGATTCCCGTAGTGTTTTAGGACTTCCCTAGTTTTTCTATTGCCTTTTGTTCCCCTTAGGTTGTTTTATTTTCATTTACGTTTGTCAATTTTCAATTTCCATTAATTTAACGTACCGTAATACCAAATAAGCTTTCTCAACCAAACATACAAGATTTTAATCTCGATCTTTTTACGAAGCTTTCCATTCACACCTCGTTGGGGTACGACCCAGGAAATCACTTTCCCGGTCTTGAAAATATCACATTGCACGAATTTACGAGGTAATCCTTTTCACGAAGGGTTTACTTGTATTTCTCCACGTCTTGTTGTCTCACGATAACATTAACCTCACGTTTGTTGATATTTTGATAAATTGTTTTGACACAAAAACACAACGAATCACACCACTTAATTAGTTTGTGATTATTTTGAGGCATTGAACTAGATAAAGCTAGGTGTGTATATTATGTTTAGTTTAAATTATGTATTTTTGATTTGCATCCACATAATATTAGGAAACTATTCTCTAATATATGATGTTTTTTCGTGTTAGGATAAGTATAGAGTTAATCCTCTAGGCGATTTTATCACAATCCTGAATATTAGCAACCTAAAATCTCATTATATATGCATGTCCATTATTCATTCACATTTTTTTATAAAACGGCAGAAACCTAAACGTAAACATGCAGCCACAACGACATTCATTGAGGCTTTCTAATGGTACCAAAAATAAAATCTCTCAGGATATTCATAATATCATGTTTACTTTATTCATGTGATAATGGTTTCATTATCCTTTTACATGTTTACTTTATTCATGTGATAATGTTTTCATTATCATTTTTCAGCAAACAAACAACAAGGAGAAGCTAAAGCTCGAGATGGAGGTGACTTACAGAGATCTGCAACTAGTATCTTAAAAATTGTTTATATATATACGTGATTTGGATGTGTCGTTATTAACGTTATATGTTTTTTTACTCACTCTTCAATAGGTATACTATTAGCAACCTCAACCAAGGTTGGACTGCAGTATATTTTATTATTCATTTGATTATTCGTTAATGTTTATGCTTTTCCAGCAAACAAACAGCGAGGAGAAGCTAAAACACAAGAGGGGGGAGGTTTAAGAAAACTACGGCAGGTTATATCATTAGTTTTTTAGATATGCAGTTTGATCTATTGTTATTCTGGTGTGCTATTATGTATTTAGATTTGTTTTTGGATTGATGGTTGTTAGGGATGTCTGATTTTGTAAATTTAAATTATCAGCATTTGGTTACACATATAAATATGCATACCTCTATAAATATATGCTTTAATATGTAGCTGTTAAAGGCTTGAATCGCAGGACATCGTTAGCACGTACCACTATGATAGGAAGTGCTACGGCAGTAGGTCAGTCTAGCGGTAATGTTTCGACATATTCAATCATCGTATTGTTTATTATAAGCATCTTTGGTATAACATATTTTTATGATTGATTTGTTTACAGATCCTATAAAGGATGTAGATGAAAACACTCCTTGCATGTTTGAAGATGACACACAGACGAGGCAGGCACAGGGTAGGAATGTTTTATTATAATTCTTGTAAATTTATATTTTTTTTATTGGTATTGTTTCATGTTTTTTATGAAAATACATCCATTGAAGATCCAAAAAAGAACCCGAACACAGTTGATTCATCTGTTTATGAAGTTGACACTTCAACAGGACACACAAAAGGTGTTTGGCTTTGTTTAGATTTGTTATAAACATATCGTGTTGCTTATAATTAGTTGAGTATTTTTACATAACGAATTACCTGACCTGTTGGTTAACACAGGTGGAGAAGGTGGATCATCAATGGGTGTCAATAATACTATTGATTTAAGCGTTCGACGTAGGGGAAGACCACCAAATAAGAAGATAGGTATGTTATTTAAAAATGTGTTCTCTTTCTTGTGCACTCCATATCGTCTGCTAACAATATTTATATAATATGTTGTAAGCTGTGGATGTTAATGCTTTAAATGATTCCGGTATTCGCCGTCCAGGTTAACAAACCAGGTATGGTAAATATTATGTATCATCTTTTAACTAAAATCTATAGATCATGATAATCAAACGAGCTTTGGTTGAGTTTTTTTTGTAGATTCTGACAAAGGGAAAGTGGCTGTGCCGAACACACTTGCTTATGCCGATGAGATGCCAGTGATGCCGTGGAATGGTATTCATATGTTCATTGGTTGTGTGAAAGTTTTTTAAAACCTATTAAAAGCTGTGTTCCCCTCCTTGAGCACTATACATCTTTTGCTAACGATATTTTTCTAATGTGTTGTTAACTGTAGATGTTAACGATTTGAATGAATCGGGAACATCTACGTCAAGGTAGGCCACCGATTAACAAAACAGGTATGGTAAATATTATCGTGTAAAACTTTGGTTGAGGTCTTTCTCAATTGTTGATGTTGATTTTATGTTTTTGAGTTTTTTGTTGTTTGTTTTAATTACTTATATCGTTAATCATTTTATTTTTTTCCCTCTATAGATTATGCCAAAGGGAAAACAACTATGCCGAATACACTTGCCTATGTACGTGAAAGACCAGAGCCGCCGCAAAATGGTATTAATATTTTCATTTGTTGCATGCAAATTTAAAACGCGTATAATGCATTCGTGTAATGATTTCCTCTGGAGACATAAAATTCATGTTTTATGAAACTTGCACCAGGTAATTTTGCAAATACAAGGGCTGACATAAAGGAAACTAGGATGTTTACAAGTGACACTCCAAGAAGGCAAATGCAATGTAATTTTACATCCGTTTATTTTGTATGTTTTCCCCATTAATTTGTATGTGTTTTGTACAACTGTATACAATTAACACGCTGAGTCCATAACAGCGCCGAGAATGATCTCGAAGATGTCTCCAAATAATTTTTCAGGCCGAATGAGCTCGACAGGCAGATTGTCAAACCAACTTGATAAAGGTATTTTATTTTTTGATGTTACATACTAAACATGGCTTTTGAATTCAACTTCTATATGTAACACATTGTTGTGCTTACATGGTTTAATCGACGTTCACATAAAAATTTTGGCATGGCTGCATCATACACGGCACAATATGAGGAACTTCCATCCCCGGCAGTTTCGTTTCCACTTTCGGCTAGGGAAAACACCGATGTTGATAATTCGTATTATGCATCTATTTCATCCGGTTTGTGTGTTGGCAAAGTCATCTAGATGTCCTAATTTTCTTTAAATACAATGTGGGTTATAAATCATTCGTTGTTTTTATATTCATAGGTACAAGCAGGGATCAAAGCAGGAGCTCTCGAATGAATGCATCTACCGCTAGGGGTACTTCCACATGTTCTTTATTGATGAATATATTATTTGTCGTTTTGGATATTTGAGCATGTATGTTTTTACATTCTAATATTATGTATAATTTTATCCCAGGGATGTCTATGCGTCAAAAGAGAGGTTCCACCATGAACATGTCTGCTTCTGGGGGTCGCACACGAGGTTTAGTATTTATATATTATCAATCAGATTTTTTTATTTGGATACAATCGGCTGCTATATAGGATTGCTACAAATTTTCAGGTATGAGCGTGCCGGAACGACGGATGACTCTAATTAAAGATGTCGATCCTATGATTATTAACATGGCAATTAAAGGAAGATGCATATCGATTTGGCACTCTCATAGGCTGAATGAAGAACACGATCCATATAGTTTGGATTGTGTTTTCCAGGTTGAAGAGGTATTCTTGATACGTTCATAATACTTTGTTTTCATGCATGGTTAACAAACATTCTAACTTTTTCAATTTTTGTCATAGTGCAACCGCATTCAAGTATACATAAAAAAGGAACAGATGTTTAAATTTGAACCTCTTTTACAAGAGGGTCAATGTTACATCATATAAAATTTTGGTGTAGCTGAAAACGGTGGAGATGCCTTTGGTACCAAACAAGTGGAAGCTTAGTTTTTACAAAGGGACTGATGTTACCCGTGCTGATCACATGGACACAAACTATCTTGGTTTCATTAATGAGCCATTCGCGCGTATATTGGATACGGATTATGAGTATCACGAGCACGATTGTGTCGGTATGCATTGTTTTTATGCGTATTTTGTATGGCTACCAGTAAGTTTTTATTTAGCTCATCCAACCTAATCATGTTATTGAATTGGCAGATGTAATTGGAACTATTGTAGGCGTTGGAAATATTGTTGAGGTGAATAGTCCTGGAGGGAGAAAAATACGTAGATCAGTTGTCATCGAAGACNCGAGCACGATTGTGTCGGTATGCATTGTTTTTATGCGTATTTTGTATGGCTACCAGTAAGTTTTTATTTAGCTCATCCAACCTAATCATGTTATTGAATTGGCAGATGTAATTGGAACTATTGTAGGCGTTGGAAATATTGTTGAGGTGAATAGTCCTGGAGGGAGAAAAATACGTAGATCAGTTGTCATCGAAGACGCCGAGTAAGTGAACTAATCTAAATCCCTATAAATTTTAATTTTCCCATAATGCAATGTACATGTATTACCATTTAATTTTGGTCAACTCTGCAGATCTTTAAGGGTTGATTGTACATTTTGGGATAATTGGGCGTTGCTGTGGGATGATTACGAAGAAAGGTTTCAGGAACATGGTCATATTGACTTTATCCTAATGCTTGGGAAAGTTAAATATTGGGATAGTAAGTTTTGCATCGTCTAATTTCATCTTTAGATTGTTGTATATCATTTGGTTATTCTCTTTTCGCGTTTTGTAAATCCACATATTTAAATGTAATCTAATTTATACACAATGCAGACAAACCAACAGTACACAATGCTTTGTTTGGATCGAAATTTTTTATAAATTGAGATATTCCGCAATTGCTAAGTTTCCGAGAAAGGTAAATGTTTTAATTTAACCTCCAGTATATATGTTGGTAGTTATTAACTTAAAAAAACAAATATTCAATCCACAGTTACGAACAACAAGATGGGTATGATCCAACACGATTCCAAATCGAACCATGTTATCAAGGCGCCCATGTTGTGACACCTGCGGAGTTCATGCACGGGTGTGTTAAGTGAGTTGTTGGCATGATTTGTGACATTGAACCGGTAAGTGGTGTTTCGTTTTGTTTTATTTTTTGCAATCAAATAGTTTTTACTGAGTGAATAATTTATCTAGAACACTCTATTTATAAATAATACTTTCTAAAAAAAATACAGGGTTCGTGTTTTGTTGTGTATGCAACCATACATAGCATTCAATATGACAGTGGATGGGCATACACTGGGTGCAAGACATGTAGCAGCAGAATAACGCCAGTTACTTCGAAAGCAACAAGTTTGAGAAACACAAAACAATTGTGGCTTTGCAAAAAACATGGGGAGACATATGCGGTTGCTTCTAGGTACGACACACATGCAGTAAAATTATATTACTGGATATGTGTATCATTTGATTATTAGTTGGTACTAATGTGTGTTTGTTAAACTTTAAGGTTCAAGATCGTTGTCCGGATATTCGATGATAGCGGTTCTGCACAAGTTGTTATTTTTGATAACAATGTGAATAAGATGACAAACTTAACGGCATGGGAGATCATGGAGGACCAGGGCATGGATACCGACCAGTACTTTCCAGACGACTTGAATCAAATTATCGGGAAGAGATATCTTTTTAAAGTGAAATATACCGAGTTTAATCACAACAACAACAGCCATATCTATCGAATCGAGAAGGTGACAAAAGATGCTAATATAATAAAGTATTTTAAAGAGGGTTTCATGGAAGAAGAGGTTTGTTGCTTTGTATTTTTTTATTAATTAAAGTGTTTTTTAATATACAAGAGCTGAGTCATGTAGTGCACCTTCTTATACCAAAAATAATTTGCGGTGTTGTAAAAACCTTCAGGAGAACGATTATGATTCTCAAGAGGAAGCATCACAAAACTCTGATGATGATTTCCATTATGTGGAGGACGGTGAATATGACTCCGAGTATGAACAGCGTAATGATGAGGGTGACAACCATTGTGTTTCAGATGAGATGGGGTACTCGGATGATGAAGAGCAAAATATTGAATATACGAATCGCAATAACGAAAACAACCGAGGTGGAATACAGTACTCCGATGACGAGGAAGAATATATTAATGTTCGACCTCGGGGTTCAGGCGATGAAAATCATGCCGAGGAAAATGAAGTGGATCATGTTGAACATGAAGATGTCGAGAAAAATGATTTGACATCGAATATTAACCGTGAGGTATCGTAAATGAATATCATTTTTATATTTATATATATTCAACCATTTCTAAGTCTTTCATGACAAATCGTGTAACTTCTATTTTCTTTTACACTATAGATATTTGAGACCGATGTCACAAACATTGAGCCAATGAACACTGAGGTATTAATCATTGTATTCGCTGGTGAATTTGGTGAACATGCTTGCTTTACAAAAAATCTATAACAAAAAAATTACACTTTGGCAAATGATGCAGGAAAAAGTGGATGAATTTACTTGCAATCCTGACAAGGACGGTTTTGTGGGAAATGAAAATGGCACCGCGGGTGTGCAATCAGCTGGAAACATTAGAAAGAGGCCACGCTCGACGATTGAATCATCAGCTTATGAAACTGAAGAAACTTTCCAAAAAGATGGTGAGCGTGGGACTGCAAAGGAGTGAATGCTGTGAATCAAAATAGAACTTATCCTTTTTAAAATTTTATTTTATTGCCGTTGCACAATATACTTGCTAAAAGAGGATGTGTTTGTTTTCTCTATTTTGTTATGATTTGACTTTGTTACTTGAGTGATATTATCATTATATTTAGGATATGAAGTTTTTTACCTTAATTGATATGGTAAACATTTATTCAAAAATTTCTGTACCCTTAGATATACATTAATACCTATAAATTGGTGGCACATATTATGTATGTATTGCATGGAATCTTTAACAAAAATTACATATAATTATTTAAAATAACTAATAACATTGTATTTTAATAACTTTGTAAAACTTTGCAAGTTTTTGTATTTTAATCATTGAATTGTGCAAATTGTTAAAATCTTTGTGTTGAGTTTTAGTTAAATTTATGAACTAACAAGCTTTTTTATTTCTCTCTTTCTCATCATTTCATTTATATTATCAATACATGGATTTGGTTTATTTCTTCATCATTATTTCATTTATATTATCAATACATGCAACTTTAAGAATATGCATTGTGTCCCATCAGTAATTGTGTTTGATAACAACTCCTTTTTTGTTTTATGAACTTTGTATATGTTTCTTAATTAAAATAAATGTTATATTTTAAGAGTTCGCATAATTTTGATATTTTGTAAAACACTGTAACTAAATCCTTTTAATTACCACATAATTTTGGTTCACGAAGATGTCTACCCCCTTCATTTTCTAATTCCCCCGAACCCGTATACAAAGAACATGCCATTTTAAAATTCCATACAATCAATGAAAATATTAAAACCATTTTGCATGAAATTAAGAATACCATTTTGCGCATCTCTAAAAGCAAGTCTATTTGCCGCATTTATTTTACATCGTGTCTTACATTTTTTTTCTTTTTTTACATTGCATACCTTCAATTTTTTAGAAGATAATATGTAATTTTTAAACCACAAGTTACAAGGAAAATGGTTGAGTAAAACATATGTTTGTATTTTTTAAAAGGATAGATGTATCCTAAACTATAGATGGGATTTTGGCTTGGATGTGTTATATATCAGCATTCCATCTCTTTTAATGTACATCAGATCCAAATTAATGAATTGATAAAAGATTAAAATGTAACACGAAATCATATAAATAAAATCAAAGTATGCCAACTTTGAATGTTCTAAAAAACATTATTAAATAACATTGCATAAAAACGAAATCACAAACGATTATAATAGTCCATTTGCTTTTTAACATCGACAATCCTCTCTTGATACTCTGATATTTTCTTATTTTGTTCATCAATCGCCTCTTGAAGTTCCATCACCCTTCGTTCATCGCCAACGTTTTCTGCTTTCAATAGTCTTATTATTCTATTGAGCTGAGAAAGGTAAGCCCCTGGTAGAAAATACCTCACAACACCTTGGCTTCTGTTTTGGCTTCTGTTCGAGTTTGTTGATGTATCTTCTGATGAAGGATCACTTCTTGGCCGTTTGTTTGCTACATTAGATGGAGGGAAGCACTCACGACCCATTGAAAGAATTTTTAATCAAACACGAAGGAAGTTGTAGGTTTTCATGAAATCTAATAAACATTTATAGGCATCGATAAGATATAAATTTAAACAAAATTCCATATACCATATTTATCTACTTATGCATAATGTCGAATATCCTATCAAAATGTTAATCGACTAATTTTTATGAATATATTTATATTTTCTAATAATAAGTTATTTAAGTGAGATATCTTTTACCGTATTTGTTACATTAACATATATTATATTTTTTTTTTACATATTTCAGAAATATTTTTGCGATTTAAAAGCCTATAAACCTTATCATGTATATTGTGATCGTATTTGTTATGTTAACATATTTTCTAATTTTTAATTCAAGCTGAGTGTATTATGTGATTTTTTAAATGAATGATTTCTTATATGAGTGATTTAAAATATTCTTTAAACTTAGGTATTTTTAGATGGGTATTTAAAAAGAGACCACTATATCTTATAATTTATAAAATCATACTGTTGTTGCTTAGAGCATTTTTAGTCGGATTATTTACTAATTGCTTTGTCATTCATTTTAATTATGTTGGAATTACCAAACATAAATTAATATTTATTTAAAGTATGTGTTTCAACAAATTACTTGAAACATAAAAAAAAAAGAGAATTACTTTAAACATAAAAAAAAAGTCTTAATATTACTGAAAATTAAATCAAAATACATAAAAATTTAAATTAAAAGAAATCTACATATCTACAAATTTAAAAGCTAAATGCAATTGATCATAATCATATGATTCAAGCTCCTCATCTTCATCTTCCTCTTCCTCCATTGCAGGTTCAATGGTAGGTTTCATTTTTTTTGGATCTCCTATGAGCCCTAACCTCTCTCATAAGCTCCCTGTGTTTTTCCTCTCCTCCTTCCTTTGCTTCCTTTTCTTCTCCTTCTTCTCTTCTTCCTCCTCCCATTTGCGCTTCCTTGCTGCTTCTTGCTGAGCCTTTAGCCAATCAAGCACTTCAGCAATGGACTCTTCGCCACCCTCGGCATGATTTTCTTCAACTACATCTGCATGCATGTTAAATAAGTATTAATAAAATATAAAAAAATTTATGCGAGATCAAAATAGATTAGAAACATTGATTGTTCCGTACCGATGTTCTCTGGAACTTGAGGGATTTGTTGGTTGGCAGCGATGATTTTTTTTTTTTTTTTTTTTTTTTTTTTTTTTTTTTTTTTTTTTTTTTTTTTT
>LBNU01025782.1:1472-24089 GCA_014162995.1 Artemisia annua | reverse complement strand
ACATCAGTGACCCAATGATACTTCGGTATTTTGTGGGGTCAACTGGTTTCCCATGTGGGTCCTCATCTAGTTTAGTGGTGTTGGCCATTGGGGTATTGTAAGTATCACAACTGGTCATGCCGTGTTTCTTAATTATCTCAAGAGCGTATTTGGACTGATTTAGGAAAATTCCACGGGGCGACTGATGAACTTGTAGTCCCAAAAAGAACGTAAGTTCACCCATCATTGACATTTCAAAATTTTGTTTCATTAATCTGGCAAAAGCGTTTGAGTACTTTTTGTTTGTTGAACCAAAAATAATGTCATCGACGTATATTTACACAATTAAAACATCTTCCCCGTGTTTTTGAATAAAGAAAGTTGGATCTAGTAAACCTTTAGTAAAAGAGTTAGCAAGCAAGAAAGCAGTAAGTTTATCATACCACGCCCTGGGGGCTTGTTTGAGACCATAAAGAGCCTTCTTAAGTCTGTAGACATGGTTAGGGTGCTCTGGGTCAACAAATCCCTCTGGTTGACTGAAGTATACCTCCTCACGTAGTTCACCGTTCAAAAATGCCGTTTTCACGTCCATTTGATAAACGACCATGTTTTTGTGAGCAGCGTATGCCAAAAATATTCGAACAGCTTCAAGTCTAGCAACTGGTGCGAAAGATTCCTCAAAGTCAATTCCTTCCTCCTGAGTATATCCTTTAGCTACCAAGCGTGATTTGTTATGAATAATGTTGCCTTCTGCGTCCAACTTGTTTTTCCAAATCCATTTTAGCCCAATGACATAAACTCCATCTGGCCGTTCAACTAATTCCCAAACTTCAAGACGTTTGAATCTGTTGTATTCCTCTTGCATTGACTCAATCCAGTTGTCATAAGTGAGAGCTTGTTTGATGTTGTTAGGTTCTGCTTGACAAACGGTTAGAGCATAAATGCAATGTTTGGCATCGGAATGAAGTTTTTGTCTTATCATAACTGGAGCGGTTGGATGACCAATGATATTGACGATTGGATGGTCACGAGTCCAATGATATGTTGAAGGGTGAGGGTTATGGAACTGCTGCATGGTTCCAAGTTGCGTGTTGACGACTCAGCAATATCTAAAAGGTTCGGAGTTGGAGCAAACAGATTGAAGAACGCATTTGGATCATAATTTGCAGGTTCGGGTACTTGTTGTTGATTCAGATCTTCAGTTGGGTTGTCGGTATTACTCAAAAGTATTGATTTGATACCACTTGTTAGGTCACCATATTGTAAACACAAGTATTGATTTGATAGAAATAAGATGAGAAATAGAGTTTGGTTGATTAGATCAAATATGAAGAATAAAAGTGCAAGAGTTTCTTTATGATATTGAAATAACCAACAAGTGTAAGATAATACATAAGGTCCTATTTATAGGAGAGGAGCTAGGGCAACACTCCCTTTCTCCTTCCTTTTTCTAAACGTTGGGCTTGTGGCCCATTGGACAATTAATTGACTTACACTTAAACATAAATAACATAAATAACTTAGCAACCTATTACAATGACTGAAATAACCGAGACTTGACTAAATGTTGATAAACTTAGGTTCTAACATATTGCTCGTCTTCTCAATATTTTTCTTGCAAGCATTCCATATCTCGATTTATCTTATGACCTCAATATGAGGGGGAGTATACGTCAAGGGGGAGCTCCAAGCTTATCGGGAAAACCTTTTTGATGCTAACAAAAAGGGGGAGAAATGATATAAACTCACTAAATACTTGTATATATACCAATTTTTGTTTTAATGAGTTTAGATTTTGTAATCATCAAAAAGGGGGAGATTGTTGATATAAATAATGCATAAAAACGTTATTTATATTTTTCGATATCTCTATGTTTTGACGATCACAAAAGGTAAAAACATTAAACGTAAAATTACTACGTAAACAAGTATTTAGTTACAAATATCATTTTATCCAACTAAATCACTTAAGATATGAATAAACAAATGCCTAATACATTTTATGATCAAAGGGATGTTTATTTATATATTACAAAGTTTATTAAATTATATAAACATATTGTATATTTTTGAAAAACATTTTTGGTAATAAAGGAAAAGGTTTAATTCATAATAAATATATGAATTCAAATTTTTAACCAAAATCAGTTAGTTTTTCTCCAAATAAACTTTCCCCACAAAAGACAAAAGATCCGGGCCGTTTCAGGAGGGTGGCCCCCTTAATTTTAAGGGGCCGGCCACCATTTAAGGGGGTCGGCACACTCCTGAGGCCAGAATCTTTTGCCTATAAATACAGGCTCAATCCTGCATTTTTTCGTCACCTTTTGCACGAATTTTTTCAGTCCAAATCCTTTCCAAACATCATTCTAAATCCTTTGATCATAAGATTAAAAGTATTTGTTTCAAGTGATCCAATCCTTCCTCATCCAAAGTGCGAAAGAAGAATACTCCTTCAACATACACTCAAGAAGTATTGTAGATTAGTTTTGTAGATTGTGTAAATCATTTGTAAAGTTGTGTAGTTCTTGTGATAAGTAGAGCTAGCTGGGTAGAAGTTGTGTTGTGAATATATAGTAGTGAAGTAGTGAAGTAGTAGTGTTGTGTAGAAGTTGTGACTAGTTGTGAAGTTGTGAGATTGGTTCTAGCTACCATTAGAACTCGACATTTTGCTTGGTGTCGCTAAACGGTGTAAGCAAAGGTGTGTAAGGTTTCTCTGCCACAAGGGAGTTTGTTGACATAGTGAAGAAAACTCTCGAGTAGGTGACTCGGGGAGTGGAGTAGGAACAAGGAAGGTGTCCTTGTAGCCGAACCACTATAAATCCTTGTGTTGTGGTTTGATCTTTCTAACTCTATCTTTTCATTACTTTTATACTTGTATTATATTTGCTTAATTAGTTAGTAACTTAATAATTGTTCATATAGTGCAAGTATTGAATTCACATAAACTAGAATCGAAGATTTTTTAAGTAAACTTTTTATAAATTAAAAAGACGTAAAACTATTCAACCCCCCCTTCTAGTTCTCCACAATATCTTTTAATCCTGTTTGTGAAAAATAGATTACCTTTTCACACTTGGCCATTAGTATTACCTTTTACGTTCTAAGTGTCGGCATAATAGCCGGTACTTTGAATATTGAGGGCAATATTCAATTCTAAGTGTGGGGGGGGGGGGGATTCTATCGAATGTGATCACATGTGTACCTTCTAGTGCCCCAGTACCCCCGTTTTGACCAAAATTTTAAAATTTTTCACCAAAATTTTAAAATTTTCTGCAATAAAAGTATGTTTAGTCTTGATTTAGCTTAGAACAAAGGGAATCCCGACTCTGCCAGAGTGTTGATCTGGCTGCTTCCTTAACGTTTAAGACTAAGGTTTTACAAAATGTGCAAATGAAAATGCTAAGCATAGAATAGTTGGTTTTCTTTAGAGCTTATATAAGTAATCTATGGCTTTTCCTCCCAGGAGATAACTAATATGACTAAATAAGTGCTTATTTTCAAACCCTTGAACGTAAAAACTGTTTTGTTATGCAAATAAATTTTTATACAATTTTGATATAGAGTACTAGTTCAAATTTTTATTTAAATTTTGAAACAAGCATACTTTCTTAAAATCTGAATAAGAATGCAAAATGAAAGTGAGACGTTGCTTGAAAGTTGCAAAAGTTAAAGTTCTAAGTATAAAATAAGCTGCGGTTCGAGATCGGTCCTTGGATCCTTATTTCCACAAGGTGTAAGGTCTTGGAATTTCCCCATGAAGCTCCGTTAGCAAAGTGAAAAGTGAAAAAAATATGTTTTGCGTGAGTAAACGTTTATGTTGCTTATAAATAAATAAATGTGCGAAACTTGCTTTTTCTTAAATTTAAATCGGAAGTTGAACTAGTATTNCTAAGTATAAAATAAGCTGCGGTTCGAGATCGGTCCTTGGATCCTTATTTCCACAAGGTGTAAGGTCTTGGAATTTCCCCATGAAGCTCCGTTAGCAAAGTGAAAAGTGAAAAAAATATGTTTTGCGTGAGTAAACGTTTATGTTGCTTATAAATAAATAAATGTGCGAAACTTGCTTTTTCTTAAATTTAAATCGGAAGTTGAACTAGTATTCGTCAAAATTGTCTAAAGGTTGGACGATAATTTCCAAATCATCGTCGGTTGTTATCTATTTAAGTTAAATATTACTTTAGTAGTAGCCTCGTAAATCTTTGGAATCAAATTCCCGCTAATTCTGGTACTATTCTCCGTGAGGTGTCAAAAGCCCGGTCACCAAAAACCAAGTGGTTTTGGGATGTGCCGAGAAGAAAGCCTTTACATGGAAAAGGCCCTTTCGATCCTTTGATTTCGTGGTTTCTAGTGAATTAATATTGGCTTAAATACATAACAACCCTAACAAATGTCGATTTTTGCGATCAAAATTTTGAAAACAAGCACACTCACCTAACTTGAATAAATGTGGGAGTGAAAAGTTAAGTCTCGGCTTACACATATTATTAGTATAAGTAGTGTTAGCATTTTACAAAAACATTTGCACATCGAGTCTAAGCTTAGTTGGGAGTATAAAAAGAGGATGACGATTACAATTCCCTGGAGACACCCAGTTTGTGTGAATCATGTTCCATGATACAATTTGTTATAATCAAGCAGGTATATATTTCTGTTCAAGCTTAAATTTCTTGCATCAAATAAAAAGTTAAAACGGGTTGTTCTTGGATTCTTGATATCTTTTCATTACTTCATATGATCGGATTACTAGGGAATAGCAATAGTTTAGTGTGGGGGATTTGATGAGTATGTAAATACTCATCCGATTATGCCCATTTTAATACGTAAAAATGCTAAATACGGCCAAATATACTGCGGATATCCTTGGTTTGTATTTTTATGTATCCCAGGTACACGAATGAATGAAAACTGAGCGAAAACATGCAATTTTGAGCGACTCAGTAGCAATTGAGCAACTGTGATATCAAGAAGGAGTCAAAGCCAACCTCGGGATATAGTTTTGGAAAGAGATTGGAAAAAGAAAAACCGAGACCGAATTTTATGGGTCGACCCATATTAATGGGCCAAGTCAGCCCGTTTAATCAACTAAGCCCAAATCCTATCCACACCATTCCTGGCCCAACCCAATACATATACCCAAGACCCGAGCCCACACCCCCATTTATTTAGAAAACCATTTTTATAAAACCCCATCCCTTCCCTTTCCCCCCTTCCCAAAGCAGAACCAGGCAAATCCCACAATCTCCCAGAGCTTTGTCCCCTCCTCTACTCTCCAACTCCTGCTCCAGCCACCCCTTTGCTCCCCCAAAATCTTCATGAGATCTTTTACCTCCACGCTGGCAATCCACAACTCGATTTTGGTGCCAAAAATACAAGAGAAGGCTGAGATTATGTGAAAGCTAATCCAATGGCTGGTATTTGATCCAAAGAAGCACAAATAGTGCCCCATGCTGTTTTCTCTCACAAAAGAAGCACAAAGGAATAAAGCCTCTCAGTTCTCTATTTTTATATAAATAGGAGTTGTATGTAAGCCTCTATGGCATGTTCTTTTACGCTTTTTATTCTTTTATGTCTTTGTGTTTTTAAATTAGTTCTCTAGTTGTAATCAGTTTGTTTAAGTATTTCAGCGTTTAATTTCAAAGCTTTGTACTGACCTTTCAGAATTAATAAATGTTTGGAGTTGTAATAGAAATCCTGTTTTCTTTGTTGTTTAAAACATTCTCAGAAGTTCTCATAAGCTCTTAAAAGAATAAAAGAAAAGTTAAAAAAGATTAAAAATCAGAAACAAAACCTTACAGGGTACCTTAGCATGAGACCGTGGAAAGGTTTTGGAAGTTGCCAATTATGGAATGGCAAGATGTACTTATACTAGCTCGTTGTAAAATGAGCTAGAGGTTGTAGCCGCTTACAAACACCGTTGTTCAGTTAAGGATATAAAGCCTCGCGTCCTTGTTTTCTAATTTTCATATTTTTAGTATAATTTTTCATATTTTGTTCTTAATAGTTGTAGTTGATATTTGTTGTCTATTTCTGCTCATTTAGGCTTATTTCATACTAGTATAAGTTAGTTTATCAGTTTCATAGCTTAATTCCACATTTCCTTCATTAAATTTTCTAAAACAGTTTTATGAGTGGTGTTTGGATTAACCTGTTACTTTGTTTTATCGTGATTATCAGTAGTTAAAACCAGTTTAAAAAGTATTCCTTAGGTTGATTCAGAGTAGTGCAAGTAATAAAATCAGTAGGCATTTAACTAAAAAGTTAGAATTAGCTTGATCATTAGTTCCTTCATAACTGTTAGAATTCTAAGTTGCATAATCTCCATATTAGCTATAAAAGTTGTTTAGATCGCTAAATCTAGTTTTAATATAGCCCATCGCATTAGAATCAGTCATTTAGAATTAATCGAAGCTTTAATTAGTCTACATTTAGAAAATCTTAAAAGTCAAATTTTTTTATAACTAGTAAAAATAGAGCAAAACACCAGATCTGTTGTAGGCTTCAATCTCTTTTGGGAATGAATAAATCTTGTTGTTTTATGTTCATTTGTGGCTTGTGTATCTGATTCAACAGGAAAATTTAATTTTCGAACTCATTTTCTTGGTGTAAATCAATCTCAAAAGTGACCCGTTGGCCTTTTGTTGCCCTGCACCAGGATACCTCACTTCTGACCCGTTTTTCTCACAGCCATATCTTGCTAAATACTTGAGTTTCTAGATTAACTCTTGTTGTTTTGAGAAGCCCATACTAATGTCTCTTAGAACCTATGTTTTGTTTTGACTTATTTGCTTATTCTCTTAGCTTATTTTAGCCCCCAAGTTGCTCCCTTTGGCCAGTGTCTGCTGAGAAATCAGCAAACATTAAGCTCATTTGATTTTTGCTTCAACTTGTATTTTGCTTGGTTAGATGTTGTTTTTAACTTGTTTATTTGTGCTTTTGGTTTCCTGGGCGTGCTTGTCATTTCATGTTGAGCTTGAATTACATGTGTGTTAGCTTACAGTTATAGCGATATTTGCTAAGTTCATTAATATCGCTTTATGCTTAAACTCATACCTGTTGGATCGATAGGCTTGTTTTTCCTAGTTTGTGATCGTTCATTAAAACTTGTTTATTTTTGTTTTTGATATCCTGAACTTGTGTATTATTTCATATCGAGCTTATATTCCATTTGTATTAGCTTAAACCCATTGTGATAGTTGCTATTTCTTTAATATCGCTTTAGCATAAACGTTGAATCTGGTTGGTTTTTCAAGCCTATATAAGCTTATTTAGAGCTTTTCAACAAAATTCTCTTCACAAAACTTATTAACCAACTGATGTTTAGTGTTTTGTAAAAGGAAATAATTGAGATAAAAATGTTTGCAAAAAAGTGCCATTGTCAGGACTTGAACCCGCGCCACCCAGCTCACACACAAGCACACTACCATCTGTTCTTTGGACTGTTTAGTTATAATTTGCACAATTTAGTATTTAACCATTAGTTGTTTGTCTTGCTTATTATAATCTCATCAGATTTAGTTTACTTAACTTCTGCTTATTTTTGTACTATGTCGCACCTCCTAATATTTTTCATAGGTTAATAATTAGTTGTAGTAATTGTCTAAAAAGTTTCAGAATTATTAGAATAGTTTTTGTATTTATTAGGAATTATTTAGTGTTAAAAAGTTTTTAAAATCATAGTAATTAGAATTTTAATCTTATAATTAATTTTCTTTTTCCTAAAAATTTCTTTCGTCATCTAGTACGTAGGAGAATTATTTTTATGCCTGTAGGTCTAGTTATGCTTAGATTGCACTTTTTATTTTGCGCACGTTAGTTTTAATTAGAACGCTCGTCTATAGTTTTTATACATTTTAAATTTCATTGCTTTACGTTAAATTAGAGTATTTGTTTTGTCCAAAGAAACACTTGTGAAAGTATTTCCCAGGTCGTAGTCCCAACGAAGGTTGAATTCGAGTTTGTCGGTTCGTGATCGTGAAAACGTGCAGTGAATAGGAAAATAATTGGGAATTTGGAGTTCTACACTAATGATAATGGATTAACGAATCAAAACAATCAAATAAGCTAAGGGAACCAGTAACGGGGCATAAGGATACCTAAAACACAAATTTAAACTAAAATGGGAATTAAAACGTAACGGAACGATTCTAAAAGGCAAACTAATTAATTCTAAGGCCTACGGGGATGAATATAATTTTCCTACATATTATAAGATAAAAAAAATTAAGAAAAAGAAAAATTATTTTTATGACTTTTTATTTAATTATTATTAATTAAAAGCTATTTTTAAAATATTTAACTAAAATAAAAACGCAATTTAATATGAAATAAAGCTAGAAAATGAAATTTTAATTTTGAAAATTATAAAATAACCTAAAACTAATTTTAAAACTGAAATATATTTTTTGGAATTTTTTTATGAATTATTATTAATTAAAAAGGATTTTAAAAGACTTAAAGACTACTTTTAATTAAAAGAAATAGTAAATAAACTTATAAAAATCTAAAATTTTACAGAAAACTCTAAAATATTATTCTAAACGTATGAAAATTAAAAATTTCTAAAAATTAAGCCCTAATAATCAGTTTGTGCAAATAAGCAGTTTAAATAAGCACTTCAAATAAGCAAATAAGCACTAGAATGCTCCAAAAGCTCAGGTATAGTGTAATAGACCTAAAAAAAACTTAATTCATCTCAAAAAACTCAAATAATCTCAGGCCGTAAGACAGATTAAGTACTTATGCATTTTGCAATTTTGGGACAGAAACAATGGTGAAAGGCCTACTTTGAGCTTAAATTTAAGCACTCTAATAAGCAGATTAGTAAGACCTAAAGGTATATCCTAAATCCCTATACTACAGGCTACCCTAAAATACTAAAAGCCCTAATTTTAAACCTTAATTACACACCTAAATTTGGTCTAGATCAGATGGCAGTAGGCAGATGTTATGCAGTTTCTTATTGCACTAGAACTTTGACTAAACCCAATTTGAGTAGCTTAATTCTATCCCTAGGTGTACTAATAAGATGTCTAAAATCTTATTTCACTTAGATAACCACAAGATGCATCTAACTTCAAAATGGCAGGTTCACAATAACAAGTATGTAGGCAGTTATGGACATCAAAGTGAAGTTTGACTTTTTTTTTCTCTATACCCTACTGTTTTTATGTTATGACTAACCTAGAATGGCCTAATGCAATCTACTTATGCAAAGAACTTAACAAAAAAACAACTAGATCACACAAAAGCTACTTTAACCAAACACCCCTTTAATGAGCTAATTATACTAACTTATGAAGATTCAAGCTTAGAATTCCTAAACTGTTGATCAAACCTTATTACTAAACTGATTTTAAAGCTATTTGAACAAGTAAATGCAACAAAAAACCACAAGAACCTAGATTTGTAGTTTCAACTAAATCAAGGCAGTAGCATACTAAAACTAAGATTAAGCATACATAAGCCTAACATAACACCAAAATAAGCTATAACAAACTAATCTAAGTAGAATTTAACACAACTAAACTAATAAAGTAAATGCAAGAATGTAAAGAAAACTTACTTGATGGTTAAGCTAAATGAGACTTGAGCTATGGCTACTAGGCTGATGAGATAAGCTCACACAAACTATTAGGGTGTGTTTGGTAGAGACAATTTCAGAGAATAGAAATGAAGCAGATAATATAAGTTCAAAGAATAGAAATCAGTAGAGAATTTTGTTCAATTCTAATGTTTGGTAACAACAGAGACTTGACCTGAGAAATGAAAAAAATAATAATTATTTGTTGATATTTTTTTAAAAGAATTACTTTTTTTCTAAATCACAATTCTAAAAAAATATATTTAAAAAAAAATTATAAATTATATTTTTTTTAATTTATTTAAAAAAAAACTTATTTTTTAAAAAAATTATTTTAAAAAAATTTTAATTTATTTTTTTATAAAAATTATTTAAATTTTTTTATTTTTTCTAAATAACAATTCTAAAAAAATATATTTAAAAAAATATTTTTTTAATTTATTTAAAAAAACATATTTTTTTAAAAATTTATTTAAAAAAATTAATTTATTTTTTTAAAATTTATTTTTTATAAAAATTATTTTAAAAAATTATTTTTTCTAAATAACAATTCTAAAAAAAATATACTTTCAAAAAAACTATATTTTTTTAAATTATTTTTTTATAAAAAAATTATTTTTAAAAGAAAAATATTTTTAAAAAACCTATTTATTTTGTTAAAAAAAAAAAAAAAAAAAAAAAAAAAAAATAGGTTGAGAATTCCCAATTCCACCCAAAATGGGATGGAAATAAAATTACAAAGAGATGTTTTCTCGAGAGTTCACATTTCTCCGCTTTTCCATTTCTTTGGCTTACCAAACACGAGAATTAAAGCCATTTCCATTTCTCTACCTTCATTTCTCTCTACCAAACACACCCTTAGAGAGCTTAATGAGCTTATCCAAAGGACTTTGAGCTTATGCAGCTTATGTACCCTCAAGCAGTATAATAAAAAAAAAATTTATGTAAAATACTATTTAAACAGAATGTAAATTATGAAAGGTTTATAGTAACTTATTGATACTTAAAGAACACTAAATAAAAGTGCTTTTAAAGAAACAAGAGCTTATCACTAATTTAGCATAAAATGGGTTGAACAAAACATAAAGTAAACATTAACTTTTATTAACTTTAAAAGCTGATTACATTATGAAAACATTAAAGCATTACAGAAAACATAAATTTAAACCCTAAATTACACTCTAAGATACTACACTACTCTACCCCTACTCCTAATGGCCCCAACGTGAGTGAGGAGGACTCCTTATATTGGCATAGCTGAGGAGAGATGAGGGTTTCATCAGAAAGTTCTGGATGCTCCAATCTCGACCATAAATCAAATCCCAGCATCATTCATCTAATAGCAGCCATTGGATCATCCTTGTGAGGTGTTTCGTCCAATAAGATTGCTTCAAATGGCCACCTGTCATTCCTTTGATGTCATATATGTTGCCATGTCAGAGACCTTCTAGAACATATTTATGTATGGGTAAAATGGATGATGTTAACAGGGTAAATCTGTGGGAAAGATAAACAGTAAATGAAGGAAAAGGGCGCGTTTGTTTTTGGGTATTATTTTACTTAATTTTGACTATGGGGAAGGGTCTGTTGACCGGGTTATTAAGGGATCCGGGTTAGGGGTTTATGTAAATGGTGTAGACCGGGTTAAGTTATAAAGGAGATTGGGCCTTTGGTTGTGTAAAAGGTGTTGGGCTGAATATGGGATTTTATTTAAGGTTAAAGTTTAGGATATAAGTTTTAGGTTAAAGGTTTAAAGGCTTAGGGACTAATGTTGCCAATCTCAAAGTTTCAAGGACCAACTCTGCCATTTTTGTAAAGTGCTTCCAAGGACCAATCTTGATTATTTGAGCATAGATGAGATCTCTTTTTGCAATTTTCTCCCCGGCCTCAGCTCTAAATACTCTTTTCCAAATCCCGTGCTCGTGTTTGTCGTTTTTGGCTCGGTTTTTGTCCATTTCGTACATATCCACACCTGCACATGTAAAAACACAAAAACAACATATATTTGGCATTTTAGGTCGGGTTTTTGGTCTTATTTGGTCTTAATTTAGTCTGATAAAGGTATGTGTTTTCACACATACCATTATCGTTCCACAATACCAAGCTCTCATCCTTACAAGCATTTTAATCACGAACCTTACACGATATCGCCCATTCACACCTCGTTGGGACACGACCCGGGTTATCACTTGCCCGGTATCACATATATTGTATTCACGGGTTTTGCAAGTCAGCCTTTTCACAAGGGTTGACCAGTCAATTCCATCCACGTCTACTTTGTATGTATTCTTGATACCTGTTTCGCACAGCTATCAATACCAATTGTAGAAAACTAGAAGGGGGTTGAATAGTTTTTACCGATTTAAAATATTTTATAAAACTTTAGATCGATAGTATGTGAAACATTTGGATTTTGAGATATAGATAATGCAAGTTAGTATGAAAAGAAATAAATACGATAATAGTAAAGAGATAAAAGGATAGAAGCGTGACACAATGATTTATAGTGGTTCGGCAACAAGGACACCTTCCTTGCCCTACTCCACTCCCCGAATACCGAACTCAAGAGTTCTAAACACTATGTCAACAAGCTCCTTCAACCGGCGGATAAACCTCACAACGTCTCTTACACTTTTTCTAGTACCAAGCTAATAAATACCGGGTCCTTTACACAGAAGAACCAATCCAACACAGCAACACAACTATCACAACTAATTTATGAGTATAAGAATATCTATAAACAACAAGACACAACTCAATGGTCTTGAGGTGATGAAGAATCCGAGCAACTTGGAGAAAGAATGGCTTGTATGCAAGAAAGCGTCATCTCGTCTTGTAAGAAGAACCTTATAAAACACAAGAGAAAGAAAGCTGTTAGTGCAAATATTACGATATTTAATCTATACAGTCTCGTTTGTTTTGATTGATGACAAACGTATAACTTGATACATAACGTAAAATGTACAAGTTAATTGTAATCATAGTTTGTCTCAACATACATTCAACACCTCTCAACGTCTCGAGTCATCGTATACTACAACACAGGTTCGTACATGTTTGTTATGTAGCATTATGATCAAACCCCTTGACCAACCATTCAGAATGACTAAAATACTTTTAGGGTCTTTAAGTATTTTAGGTGTCAAAGTGCACTTTAGGTGTCAAATAGAATAAGTGCCACTTTAGGTGTTAAAGTAATATTAGTAAGTTTTACAAATGATAAAAATGTGATGACATTAGGAATCAAACATTTTTAGTAACTCATTAACTTACTATAACAACATTACTTAGGTAGTATATACAAGTTTACTTTCATATATATCTTAATCTTAAAATAGAAATATATATGCATCACATCATGTGCATTTATGGAAAGGTTGAGTGTTTGACTTTCCATAAGACCTCTTACACATTTTGGATTTATCTATTGTGTGTTTGACTAGAAGTAACTTGATGTGACATTGTGAAAGATATGGAAAGATTTTGAGTAGTGTTTGTAAGTTTGCTGTCAGGTCCCCAAGGAACCCTCGGGCATAACGGAAGGAACCCTTCTGAGGGTTCCGCCGTATCCGCGGGATGGCAAAATTGTTTTTCTATAAATAGTAGCCCATGGTTTTCTCATTAGGTTGATGACTTCACACATAGATTCTCTCTATCATAAAACTCATATCTAGATCAGTAGCAAACAATGTAGAAACATATATTAATCACCCATTCCATAATGATCATAATGCTTTTAACATTCATCATTGTTGTAAGCATGTCATACTTCATGATCCACCAAGAAGGTTACAAGATCTTGAAGTCATCATTCATTAAAGCATTCCAACATATGAAGATTCAAGGGCACTTGACATCCTCAATGGTTGAAGACTTCTTATTCAAGAAGTTCATGTAGATTAGGCATGCATATCCATTAGACTTTTATGTCATGGATCATCTTTGTATCATCTCAATATAGATTAGATGGTTTATGTGTTTGTGCCATAAAACACAAGGTTTTTATGTTGGGCCACAAAACATAGCGGGAGTGGTTGTACCCTTGGTAAAGAACTCGACATCTAGCTTAGTGTCGGAAATATTGTATAAGCGACGACAGGAGTGGTTGTACCTTGTAAAAGAACTCGGTATCTAGCTTTGTACCGGATAAAGTGTAAGCAACGATTGTAAGGTTTTCTCCGCTGAGAAGAGAGGTTGTTGATCTAGTGAAGTAACTCTCTTAAAAGAACTCGGTATCTAGCTTTGTACCGGATAAAGTGTAAGCAACGATTGTAAGGTTTTCTCCGCTGAGAAGAGAGGTTGTTGATCTAGTGAAGTAACTCTCGAGTTGGGTACTCGAGGAGTGGAGTAGGGCAGAGAGGAGATCCGTGACCGAACCACTATAAATCCTCGTGTTCGGTTTGCACTTTCTTTTTACTTATTGATTTACTTTAATGTTTGCATTATGTGATTGTTTGTGTTGTGACTTGTTGATTGTACTTGTCTGATAACATGTTTTAAGTTATGATAGTCATAAACTACATATAACATCTTTCATATTAGAACAAGCTAAAAATGGACATTTGATACAACAAGTTTAAAGTTTTTAAATGGTAAACTATTCAACCCTCCTTCTAGTTTTTCACAATTGGTACCAGAGCCTCGTAGCTCTTATTTTCAAAACAAATGGTTTTTAAAATGGAGTACAATCCATGTATCAAATTACCATTGAAGCGTAATATAATATGAAACATGTTTCGCTAAAGTATACTTAGAAATTTTGTTGTTAAATGTTACTTTGTATACAAGCTTGAAGGTATCCTTGAAAAATAAAAGAAAACATTTCTTAAAATTTGTAAGTGTCAAATTATATGCTTAAAGCTAATTTACGAAAACTACGGTTTTAAAATGAGCGTTTTGGATAACTACAAATTTAGTTGAAAAATCACCTCCGTAAATGTTTAGATAAGTCACATAAGTAGAAATGTTGTTAAATATATGTTTTATATGTTTACTATCAAATCTAGTAAGTCCTACACGCTTTCTTTATGTCAAAATATGAGTTTTAGTGAATCTGTCATCAGACCCCGCGGAACCCTCATCCTCAATGGGCGGAACCCTCAAAAAGGTTCCTTGAAATCCGTCAGTTCAGTACACAGTTTTTGTCCAACTTCAAAAATTCATAACTAACTAACCGTAAGTCCGTAGGAGTCGCGCCACCTATCATTTTGAAGGGAATTGAGTCTACTTACCCTCATGACCTAAATCTAATCTGAAGTAAGTAGAACAATCCAAATACGACAGTATGTTCAAAATGTTAAGTTTCGTTTTGACATAAAAACTCAAACTTTTGAGTCGGGCAATTTAAGTTGGTATCCTTTGAACATTGATATGATTTCTTTTGAAACTAAAGAATTTGGTGATATTTATATGTATAAAGGAAACTAATCAAGCTTGGCATACATCGTCATATTTAAACGCAAAGTGACGAAAAGTATATTTCTTTTTATGATATGCTAAATGACTACTTGCTTTAGTTGGATGCATATATGTTATTTGCTTATTGAAAGTTGTGATTGCATTTGTTTATTTGTAATTCATGAGTGTCAATCTTTTCATGATATTCATTTGCTTGTTTATCGAATTCATGTTTATACACAATAGGATATTTGCTAGATTGTGTGTACTAAGTTGAAAATTTGTGTTTGTATTGCTTATTGATTTAGATATTCTTCCTTGCATATGTTATGTGAATATTTTGCATAATTTACTTAGGAATGAGAATTAAGTAATACTAATTAAATATCTTGGAATATGGTCACGCGTCTAAATGAGTCACTACATTTTTAAACATGTAGTATTCTTGTAAAACGGTGTTTGGTATACATGCCTCTACAATGATGTTTAATGAATGTGTCGTGCTATACGATAGAAACTTATCTTTGATTGATCATGTAAACTAACCGTTTCATGTTTGGATGATAACACTTTGTTGTTATCAATT
This sequence comes from Artemisia annua, assembly GCA_014162995.1. Classification (NCBI taxonomy): domain Eukaryota; kingdom Viridiplantae; phylum Streptophyta; class Magnoliopsida; order Asterales; family Asteraceae; genus Artemisia; species Artemisia annua. Next base: position 8,547 of record LBNU01025782.1, on the reverse strand, counting down.
TTCCATGTTTGGCTTAATTTCCATTTATGGTAAGCTCATAATCCTCGGCTTAATCTATATGCTAACATGTGTTAGAATATGTGTTTTTTGTTTTAATCTATCACATCTAATTAGGTGCATATGTTCCAAGTATCACTAGGATACTTGAACGAGTTTCGGGAGTCACTAAATATCCATTGTTAAGGAGTGTTTGGCACTAATTGAAATTTGAACTATTTGGTAGTTAAACAATATGTTTCATGGATATATGTACTTCTAGGATCTTTTGTTATCTTTGTACATTGTTTTGTACTAACGGATATGCAGGTAGACAACATTTGAGATGTTGTCAAATTTTCAAGTTTATGGATATTTCACTAAGTATAGTGAAATTCGCTAGCCCCCGGTCAAAGTCTATCGGTAAGAGTGTTTCTACATCCATTCTTGCATTTCCTAATCAGATATGGTATAAAGTTTTGTTTTTAGGAGTTTTCGAAAAATTTGAAAATCGTCTCGATGGTCAAAATAGTGGACTGCCACTTTTTTCAGACCTGGCGGAACTGGCGGATCCAAATTTTGGGTTCCGCCAGTGTATTTTCTGGGTACTCCAGAATTTGGCCCAACGGACCAAGCGGAACCAAAAACTGGGTTCCGCCTGTGTATTCTGAGGGTTCCGCCGGTTGAACATCAATATTTGATTTTTTAATTTTTTTAATTTTTTCAGCAATCCTTAGGATCCATACTTGTTACCAACATACTTCTTAGTATTTATCACCAATATTAGGACTATCTTAGTACACTTCATCCAATAGGATCATCGCTCCCACCATAATTTAAAAACTCTCTAAAAACAACCCAAGGAACCTTTCTACAAAAAGGAAGGAATCCTTTATTTTGTTCCCTGACATCCGTGGGTCCCTTAACACAAATGTTTTGTGATAATTACCTACGGATACTACATTCTTCCATCCTTAACGCACCCTTCATCCATTAGCCTCACTTATTTAGTAACTTCACAACTCCCTAACTAATCCGGACTCATTATTTACAAAGATTACATATAATATCTAAATCACAAGTCTAACTTATGACTATAGATATTGTCTTGTATCTACATATGTTACCTCAATTGGTTAACATGAAAATAATGTGTCATCCTTCAAGACGATAAGGATTTACATCAAGTCATAACTTACTCTTAAGTTATAGATGTATTATCGAGTCTTGCTATCCTTCTATGCTATCCAATCTCAACTAAGTAGGATTGACAACTTAAGTATTTCGTTCAAAATATTCAAGTAAACTTGACTTACTACCGTAGTCATTAAAAGTCATATCCGAAAAATCAACACCCAAGTATTTTAACAATGTTTGTTAAAACACTCATCATGACTAGAACACTTATCATAGTACTCTCCCAATCAATAGGAACAAAAACAAATGTCAATAGGTTTTCATCACTTAAACCTCAAATCAACATCTGTAAGTTCTAGGATCTAGAGCCTCCTCATCATCTCGTCATTCTTATTTTCATAAGCATGGTGACTTTATCCACGTGATAACCCTACTTATTGAAAGACACCATATGTGTCTATTTCCTTTCAAGCGTTCATCATAACCAAATCTTGCTCATAACTCAATTCAAACCCTATGCCTATTCTACTCATCTCTATAGCACACACAAGATCTATTGAATTTGGTAATTTCATTTAGATTCCTGTTCCAAAGAGCTTTCTTGAGAATGTTCTTAACATATTCCATTATCACACACAAACACATCTCTTGGTCTTTGATGATCAAATCACTCTCATAACACATACTCAAACTCAACATAAAAGATGTCTCTCTTTAGATCATTCAACCATAGATTCCAAACACAAAGATTAAAATCTTTTTGCATTACACATACATGTGTCGATTACATGTTATTTGTTTGATATGATTGGACATCTTAACATAACCATGATAACTATTTGATTGATTCATGTGTAAATCTTGGTTATATCTTTATGATGCCTGCATGCTTATATGTTTCGTGTTACTATATATCAACATGATTTGTATGATATTTTCATTCTTTATTTATATGATGTTTTGCATGATTAACATGTTACGTGTTAACTCATGATATGTCATTTTGGTACATGATGTTTTTATATTATATTCATATATTTGAAAGCTTGTGTATGTTGTTGTCATTTATTAGATCCATGCTTAGGATGATCTATATAATACTTGCTCCAAACAGTTATCGCTTAAACATGGGTTGCATAAATTTTTCGTCAAGTCTCTTTCGTAACTTTGTCACACTATTTGTTCACTTCGTGCGCACTTATTATTTGTAGAAGTACTCTTGGTATGATAAACATTTAGAAGTCGTTTTATCATACAAATTTATCACATAGATTGTTATATGCTTAAGTGTCTAAGCTTAACAACAAAACAATTTCACAATGAAGTGTTTTAAATAATGTCATGATATTGCTTAGAATGATTATTTGTTGCTATGTGGTAACTTTATGTCTAGTAGTCGAATGCGTTGTTTGTATTAGATGATGTCTTTAGATTTTTATCTTGGTGACATCTTTTGTCACTAACAAATTTGTATTAATGGATTGAGAACTAATCACTTGCCATCTCACTCCATTCTAGCTTTTATATGCTCATCTCGTATAACTGTAATCCCTTTATTGCTACGTGAATTAGTAATATGTTTTATGGAACCCCTACACTTGCATATAGTTTTATAGCTAATAGGATTGAGTCTTAGAGATTTGAAATTTGTGTTTGGATATCTTTCAATCAATCTCTTTCTAATTCACATAATTGCTTCCGCTTTCCAAAAATCACTTCCATCACTATTTAGCTATAACAATACTCTTGTCCTTTCCACCTCCGCTTTTCAAAAATCACCTCCATAACAATATTCTAATCCTTTCCACCTCCTTTGAGAAAACCACATGCCTCTTCATGCGATCATCTCGCATTGATAGAGAAGAGCTGCATGACTTCAAGGATAAAGTTCTTTGTTTGCTAATCAACATCCCTAAACACTTCATAATCATTCAATTTCACAAAGCTCATCGCTTTCATTAACCTACAGCCTCCTAAACACTTCATCATTATTCTTTATACGATGCATTACACAATATGTTGGATGTCCACCAATTGAGGAGGAGAGAAATTCATTCACATATTTGTATTTTGTCAAATTGTATTTAAAGAACATCTACTCATGTTTCTTACACCCTAAAATACCAACACATAGGTACACTTCATTTGGTTAAAGTCGATTCACAAAACCACAAGTGCTTCAAGCCTTTGATATTTTCTCTTTTTAATATTTCAAGCCCTTTTCACCCCCAATACCTCATCAAGTGAAAAACACATCATATGTTCGACAAAGTTCTTCATCTCCACAACTAACAACCAATGGAGTCTAGGATTATTCTCAAAACTAGGATTTCACAACTTCATTTTCTAGAACACCATCATAGGATCTCATCCTTTTTCTTCCTCGACACATATCATGCACGTCATTGTAAGTGCAAACGATATTTTAATCAAAACTCTCATTCTCAACACGTTGGTCTAATCAACACTCTCGCATCTTCTGATGTCATTTTCATCCTCATATAGGTGTTTAGTATTTTTAGTACTCTTTTGATGAGTGTGTAAATACTCATCATTTTTGTCCCATTTAAACTGCAAAAACAATTGAAAACATATTAAAAATGCCAAATATATGTTTGTTTTTGTGTTTGTGATTGTGCAGGTACGGATATTTTAAAAGGTGGTAAAAATCAAAGGAAACCTAACAAAACGAGCACGAGATTTGGAAAGAGTACGAAATTATGAGTCCAACGGCATGAGCTAAAAAATTATTGGATCAAAATTGGAGCAAAAGATCGGGATTTTGAAGCTAAACGAAGATTATCGAGACCCACTAAACTAGCCTAAACGAAGCTCAAGATTGGCGTCAAATTTCAAGCCCATTTTACATGCAAAATTGTTATTAGAAAATGAAGAACCAATTGGTGTTTTCTACATAACCTCGCACGTGAAGATTCCAACGTCAAAAACCCACCAAGATATTTGAACTAGCAATGTTTGATATATATGTAACGTGGCACTCTCTGGACTACAAAAACAATATCTTGGACAAAAAGCTATGGGGGTATTATATAAGAAAAAGAGAACACCTAGAGGCCTTATTCATTTCATCATTTTTTTTTTTTTTTGTTATTTTCCTTTTTCAGTTTAGATATTAATTAGTTTTAGTTTTTAAACTTTGTAATGATCTTTGTTTAAGTAAGGCTTTAATCATTATTAATTTATGTTTATGTTGTGTTAACTTCAAGCTTTAAATTTAATGTTTTAGTTAATCTTTTTGTACCCACTTAATCTTTATATTTACTTTCTTAATCTTTACTTTTGCAAACTTTTCTTCTAAAAACAATATTGTTTTAGATACATCTTACTCCATCAGTGACAACTTCCCATCATAGTTACTGTAATTTCTTTGCATCACACTTATTATCCCATCATTTTTTTTTAATTTCATGTGTCTTGTTATTTGCATTAATTACCGAAAAATCAAATGAATGATAAATGAGAATTATTGTTTTACTTTGCTTTAATTATCTACTGTTTAGATAATAGATCAAACATTAAACTTTTGCATATCATTTATTATTTAGCTTCCATTGTACACGTTAGTTTTCAAATGATAGTTTTACTTTCCTAAAATTTTTCTTGTTTAAATTTAATTTTGTTGGTTTTAAAAGTTTTATTTTCGAAACTTCCAGTTTATATAATTTAGTAGTTTATCCTTTATAAAAATTCCAAAAATATATTAAAAAAAATAAATAAATGAAATAATTGTTGGTGATTGATTTGTGGTTATGGAGCTATCAAAGAAGATTTGGGTATATGAGCTTGTAGATTGGGTATTGATTAAGATATGTTTTGGAGTTCAATTGATCCGTAGTCATCATACTTGGTGACTTCTAATCCTTTTTCTTTTATCTCTTTATTTATTAATGTTTATGTTTATCGTCATGTTTAGTTGAGTAGTTATTATTGTTGCTTTAGTTGTTGCTTGTAGTATAGTTTTCATTATGTGCGAATAGTTTATATGTTAGTTTAGGAATATGTTTACTATTGTTGGCTTATTTGTTTTTGCTAGCTTAGTAGTCATGAGTAGTGAGTAGACTTTTTATATACTTGTTGAGTAAATTATTTCGTGAATTAAGTGTGGTTTTATAAAAGTTAGAAAATATATTGGTTAGTAATTTTAAGTTACTTAGATTGAAATTTTGGTTGTTTGAGCGGGCAAAAGCCGTGAAAATAATTGGGTTTTAATTTAGATATTGATATCTCTTTATGAAAAATTGTTTTCAAAATAAACCAACGTTGTGAGAAAATATTTATTCGTAAAAGATATTAATTCATCAATAAAGGACTTAATTGAAATAATAAACTACACTTAAGGATCGTGATAATTTGCTTAACAGGTATATCTTTTTATCATATATTTCTTATTTGATTGCTTAACATAATCTAGTTTATTATTTTTAGTTGTTATCTTTTATCGTTAACTTTATATTAATTATTTGTTACTTGTTTCATTATTATCTTTGCTTTAATCATTTAGTTTTTGGCCCGTTTTAAGTTTTATTTATGCTTTCCGTTATTGTTTTATATGCTTTATTATATGCTTTCTAGCGTAGATTTAATTTTCCTTGTCTCATACATCACTTTATCTTATCACTATTCACTTAACTCGATCACGAACTTGAACCGTTTTACCATTTCACACCTCGTCGGGACTTAACGACCCGTGAAAACACTATACTCACCGGAAAACGCGTGGTTTGACTCCTTTGACTATTTCTTGGTTAAAGTTGACTTTCTACCGCGATCATCTTTTCATGGAATTCTTATTCCTAGGTGCTTATTGTCCTCACTTCCTTTCAATTCCATTCAAGCATGTATTATGGCAAGATACATCATCTTTGGTAGATTGTAAAGTCATATTCGTTGTTTATCCCTGGAGTTGTGAATTTTGGGATTGCATGAGTCGATATGTTCTATCTTTATCTTTCGTTAGAACATTTGCTATACACACGAGCTTCTAATTCTTTAAATAGTTGTTTATGTATCACCACCACCTTCCATCATCACGTTCACTAAACATTACCACCATTGATTAGCAAAAAAACCTGCTTTTATCAACCTTGAGTCATCTACCGATTTATCACCACATGAATCCTTCTAGTAAACCAACACCAAATTCATTGCAACCATCATCATTTCTTTCACTAGTAAACAAACACCTACATTAGCACCACTTACTAGTAAACCATCACCAACATTAGCACCATCCTCTTTAAGCATTTCAACCTCATGTCTTCCTTCTAGGCTTTGCTTAGTAGGTTCCTATCATATTATATTCGCGTTTTTCTTATGATTGTATTTCTTTTTAGAAGAATACACCTCATGAGATTTTTGGTTTCATTGTTCTCTACTTTGAGTCGCTTATATCATTTATATATATACATCTTACTTTTCTTTGAGAGGAAATATATTGCACTAACTCTTTCATTGTAGGTTCACCACTATATATGCTCGATCGTATATAACATAATCATCTAAGGATGATGTTTGCATCAAATATTTTCCTTCTTTCAATATAGGTGCTTCTTGACGTAGGAGGAATATCCATCAAGCACTCATATTGCATCTTCTATACACGTTGTTGTAGAGGACATGCTTGTCTAAAGACAAAACTTCTACTATACTAGCTTTTGTTTTGTGGGTTCATATTGACGCCCTAAAACAAGGGGGAGCTTCCGTCAAGCATAGGAAAATTATTGTCTTACACTAACATTTATTTTGTATGATTCTTCATCCTTGCATCATATACGTTGGTACCCTAGCAACGGGGAGTATTGATCAAGGGGGAGTCGATCATACACTAACCTTTTGTTAGTGCAAATATTACGATATTTAATCTATACGGTCTCGTTTGTTTTGATTGATGACAAACGTATAACTTGATACATAACGTAAAATGTACAAGTTACTTGTAATC
>LBNU01025780.1:3750-28964 GCA_014162995.1 Artemisia annua | reverse complement strand
TTCATCAAATCTTAGAGAGAGAAAGAGAGATATAGAGAGAGAGAGATGGGAGGATCAAGTGTGTGTGAAATATTACTATGTGTTTATTCCAAATGATCAACCAACCTTCAAATGAAGGTTTACACATCTTAATAAAGGGCTAGGCATATTAGCTTTCATGCCTTTACAAGTTTAGCCCTTGTAGTTCTAACATTCTAATAAACATGAACAAACAACTTTGAAATACTTTCTTACGCAACCTATTACACGATTCAAGAATATAATGACCGACACTTCATAATATAAAAATACGATGCTAACAGTTCTAGTTATGAGGTCTCGGTAAGCACTGAAGGGGTTGAAGAATTAAAATGAAATGAATTGAAAAAAGGGTGAGAAGAAATAGCCCTCCAAATATTCAACCTTAGGGCAGAAACCGGGTTCAATTCATATGCTACTGATTGTTTCTAAGGTAACATCGGTATTGAAGACAAGACGTCATGGACCCAGTGACGCACTGCACTAAACCTTCTAACCACTCAAGTTCTCTCAAAAGAGCTTGTTTCATTCTCACGGGGAACCGGTGTAATCTATCGACATGTCTCTTAGAGATGGTTGATATTGAAGCAGGAGACCCCTCCCTAGTCTCCGCATAGGATAACCAAATTGCACTTATCGAGTCTAGAGCCACGAGATGCATCAAAAGATCTCATAGGAACACGTGCTACTTCTACCCTGGTTAGTCAACAGAAAGGACACCAGTGGTAACTTTATGAGTCCTACGCAGATCATAGCAATCTGCCAAGAACACATATGAGGGAATATACTTATGTAATTTCCAGTGATTGAGTGGAAATTCCTGCCAGGGTCAACATCAAACAGCCCTGAAAGCAGGTCACTTCGGTAATCTCTTGTGGGTTACGCTTAGTGATCGTGGCGGTTTAAAAACGGTCTACAGTCGTGGAGTGATCTCCAGCGACTCACCTAATCGTTGATCTACTTGGTAGGTCTTGTAAGCCCTTTCAAGGGTATTCGATTTAGGAACGGCCTTGGTAAGGTTTAGAGAAAGTTTTCACACTATGCTGTTAACAATCTCTAAGTCCGAACTTGTAAGTGTCGGACGTATTATTGCTAACTGTCTTATGCAGGAATTCTTGGCGATGTTGCTGATTGCTGAAATGATGCGGATCCATCACCTCATGCTCACACCTTATCAACACGACTTATGATTTCATGATCACTTGATGGGCTTAAACAATGCTTCCACAACTTTGATGCTGAAGATCATGTTTCTGAAAAGGTGTGAGCATGCCACCACAAAGATGTCCAATTCACATGAAGACGATACTACTCAAAGACAGCTTAATGATGCTCTTTTTGGATGATGAACACGAACTAATGTCAAGGATCATCCAACACTCCATACAAGCCATCTTGAGTCCACAAAGATGACTTGAAGTTACTCTTTTGGATGATAAACACGAAGTCATGTCAACGGTCATCCGACGCTTTGAACAAGTCATCTCAAATCTATTGCTGAAAGCACAAAAGCTTGCAACAATGAAGAATAAGAGACTACGAGCTACAAAGACATCTTCAAAGATCGGAATGCTAGAATTCAAGTCTTAATTTCCGGGGTGAGCTCCCTTAGGGGGAGATTGTTAGGAATACGTTTATTCACATTCAAGACTCGGTCACCCCGAGTATAGATTAGCATTATGTAGCTCATAGTACTTAACGTAGTAGTTAGTAGATTATTAGTTAACTGGTATGTAAATAGTATTCGTGGAGTGAGTCGGGTCTTCACCCACTGTGCTCGCTCTACAGTCTGTTTCATGAGGCACCTGCTAACTTGTATAAATACCCTCTCCCACCCAAGGGAGAGGGTTGGAACTCTCATTAATCTAATATTTCACAAGTTCACTTTCTCTCTCTAGTTCCCAACTCTCTCTCTATTTCTCTCTCTCTAAAACTCTTCCTCTTCTTCTTTCTCTCATTTGATCCATAATCCACAAAACCATACATGTTACTAATATGAATATCTTACACAAATAACACAACTGCAGGTCTAAATAAATTTCAGCAAACATGTAAAAGGCACCTACTTAGCAGTCCTAATAAGCAGTTCAAATAAACTCTATTCTAGAATAATATGGGGGCAAAAGGAAGACTACCTAGCTGAGTACCTAAAAAGCACAAAATCCCTAATTATATCAATTGCTAGGTTAAATTGAGCCAACACCAGATCTGTTTTCACAGGTTAGTATGCAGATTTTGACTTTTTGAATTGCATAAGGACTTTGACTTTTCCCAATTTTAAATGATCAGAACTACTACTAAATGTATATTGAACATAATCGAACACAAAAATCACAATCACAAACATGGAATACATCAGATGAACCAAAATTGCTTGAACAACTAACATATTAGCAGGCAGAAAAGAGATTGATAAGCTATTTTGACTTTTATGAATAAACTACCAATTTTAAGCTACTACTGAACTTCCTAAACCTATTAAAGTCTATTAGTGTAGATTAAACATCAAAGCAACAAGACTGAGTCCTAAAACTAAGCTGATCCAAGCAGTCCTATAACTATTCAATCACACTATGACTAACAGATATAGAGCTCAAACATTCCATCCAATTATCAAACTAGGATCAATAACAACAAAAGAAGTCAGATCAATAATAAACAACATCATTCAACAGCAAACGCTCAGGATTATATATCAAGTAAAATTAAAGCAAAATGAAAGCAGTTTCATGGATAAAAGCGTAAATGGATTCAATCAAACTCAGACATCACTAAAACTTCTAGCATATCAACAATCAGCAACAATGTAACAGTAATAATAAGCAACTCAGATCTAAACTAGATAAAATGAACTAGGAACAAATTGGAAATGAAATCTTACGAAATCCAAGGCCCTAACTGTCATAGGGTGCAATTCAAGCCAAGCCTATCTTTATAATAGGCCTTAATACATCACCAGGAATCATGGGTTGAACAAGAACTAAACCAGAATCATCATAAAAGATTCGCATTGACTTTCATTGAATTTATGGAACTCTTGCTCAAAACCAGAAAGTAAAGACCAGAAACTCACTATAAGCTATTAAGAAGCTTGAATAAGCTTCTGAAAATAATAAAAGAACTTTTGAAATGAATTGAGAATAACAATTTGCTTTGGAATATAAAGGATAAGGAATTTTTAAAAACTGTAAACATCAAATTTTATTGAAGATTTTAAATGATTACAACTGAAGCTAAACGAAATGAATACTTAAGCTAGAAATTACACTACTACTATGCTAAACTACTCCTACAGCTAAAATCTAACAGCCCAAATTCGTGGGTGTGAAGGGCTTTATATAGCTGATGAGAGGAGGTGCTCAGAAGGCTCTGGAAGCAAGTATATCCATAAGAATATTCTATTTTGATCCCATATGACACAAACCATCCAATCAGAGCCTCAGAATTCACTTGGTGACGCGTTCAGTCCAATGAGCTGCATCCACGTGGCTTTCTCAAGCTGTCATTCTCTGACAAGGTGTCAGGGGTGTGGGGAAATGACCAATAGACCCTTAATTGTGGTTAAAAATAGGTGGGATAGGGTAATAGAAGGTAAAAGGTAATTTAGGGTTCATGTTGGCTGGGTAAATGGAAATTGGGGGAAATTTTGGCGCGTGGAGTTTTTTTTATTATTGTTTGGTCAGTTTGACTGGTTGACCGGGTGTGAGTCTTGGATGATGGGTTTGTGTTAACAGGCCGGGTTGGAGTAATAAGGGTGGGCTTGTGTGTAGCTGGGTTAAGTGGGAAAAGGGATATTGGATTTGGGTTTATTATTTTTAATAGCAGGTTTGTTTTCTAAAGGATTTAGGATAGTATGATAAGGACCAATTGTGTAATTCTTGTAACTTCAGGGACCAATACTGCCAATCTCCATAAATTAATCCAAGGGCCATTTGTTGCATTTGATGATTCTAAAAGGAAGTCTTCGACATTTTGAGAATAAATGTGATCTAATATTGAAAATTCTTCCCCGACCTCGGCTTTAAATGCTCTTTCCAAAATCTCGTGCTCGTGTCGTCGGTTTTTTCCTTGTTTTTGTCCAATATTGCAATATCCGTACCTACACAGTCACAAACGCAAAAACACACAATCTTTGGCAATAATCGTTAGTTTTTGGTCATTTTTGGTCTTAATTTGGTAAATAAAAGTATGTGTAAATTAACACATACTAGGTATATTTGTGGGTAAGTTCGTGGGAAGTTCGTGAGTAACTTTTGTTAGTTGTTAAAATTGATATGCGTGGCTAATCCGTGGGTAATATGTGGGTAAATACTCACGAATCAACATTCATGGCTAATTTCCGTGGGTATTCAACAGAATTCTTGTAATGGGGACTGAAAATTTTAGTGCAAAAGGTGAGGAAAAATTGCAGAAATGAACCAGTATTTATAGGCAAAAGAATCTGACAACAGGAGCGTGCCGGCCCCCTTAAATGGTGGCCGGCCCCATTAAAATTAAGGGGGCTGCCCTTACAATTAAGGGGGCCGCCCTCCTGTAACAGCCAGATTTTTTGTCCTTTATTGGTGAAAGTTTATTTGGTGAAAAATTAACTGATTTTGGTTAAAAATTTGAATTCATATATTTGTTATGAATTAAACATTTTCTTATAATTACCAAAATTGTTTTTCAAAAATATATAAAATGTTTATAACATTTTATAAACTCTGTAGTATTTAAATAAAATCCCTTTGATCATAAAATGTATTAGACATTTGTTTGTTCATACCTTAAGTGATTGGTGAAGCATACTCGAGACGTTGAGATGTCAAGAGATGTTGACGTATGAATGCATAGATGATTTGTGATCACAAGTAACTTAAGCAATTTACGTTATGTGTTGTAACTTACATCTTTGTCATCATCAAAACATGAAGAGGATGTTTAGATTAAATATCGTAATATTTATGCCAACAATCTCCCTCTTTTTGATGATTGACTCCTCCCAAACTAACCAGTTAACCAGGTGTGGTCAACAAGTCAAATATGAGAGAGGAGAGATCAATTTATGATCCGGTGTAAGCACAGTGTGTTCCCGGGTCGTTATGTCCCAACGAGATTGAAATGGTATTTCGAAAACGTTTTGGGAAGAGTGATCAGGGATAGTAACCAGAAAGAGATTATAATTGATTTTTACACTAATGATTGCTTGAAATGATAATAAAACAGTATTAACAAACACAGAATTTCAATTAAAAAAAAACTAAATGCGTGCTGGAAAAGTGAAAATATGCAAAATTAAACTACAAGGGGTGCAAATGCAACTTTTACAAACTTAAAATGAAAAGAAAATTAAATTAAAAAGAAAATTATTTTTTTGATTATTTTAATATTTAAATACAAATTACTTAATAAAACTATTTAAAAAGTTAATAAAAACTAATTAAAGTTAAATCTAAAAATGACAAAGATTACAAATTTAACCTAGAAAATTGCAAAATTAATTTCTAAAAATCTAAAATGACTTAAAAGAAATATAAAATTGAAAATAAATATTTGTTGTCTTTTTGTGGAATTTTTATCAATTAATTTCTAAACTATTATATAAAGGTTATTTAAACTAGATTAAATAAGAAAAATAGAAAATGAAAAGAAAAAATTACAAATCTGTTGTGAACAAGAATTGAGGGAATGAATATTCTTCTTATTGATCATTAACTATGAGATATACAAAGAGTATATATAGACAAACATTAGGGCAAAACCCTAATAGCTAACATGGGCCGTGGGCTTATTATGGGCTATATGGACATCCACTAATAATTATTCATAACACTCCCTCTTGGATGTCCATATTGTTAATACGCTTAGAAAATGCTGCCTCATTAAAAACCTTGTCTGGAAAACCCAGTGGGACAAAACCATGACTAAGGGAAAAAGAGTGCAGCGCGCATTGTCTCCCTCTGATGATTATATCACTTGAGATCTTTGAGTCGAAGCATCCTAATGTTGTAACTTAGCTTCCTAAATGCTGAGATAGAAGCGCCTTGGTAATTAGATCCGTCAAATTGTCACTTGAATGAACTTGTTGAACAATAATATCACCATTCTTTTGGAAGTCATGATTGGAAAAGAACTTTGGCAAAATATGTTTTGTCTTGACGCTTTTGATGTAACCTTCCTTGAATTAATCTATGCATGATACATTATCTTCATGCAAAACTGTTGGTGCCTCCTTCCCAGAATTTCTAAATGATTGGATGAACTTTCCGCGATTGTTTGCTTTGCCGAACGCAATGAAATTTCACTACCGTCACTCGTGAGTATGTATCCACTTTAAGACCGACGACCAGACATATATCCTGTATTAGTAAAACCAACTAAACTTGTTTTGATGGGTTAGTAAAATATAAACCCAATTTCTAAAGCTATCAAAACATTTACATTATTCCATTCCATTGACTTGCTCAATTTGATCAATTAGTATTCTCGAGAATTTTAAATCATAACAAGTGATTTATGCATTCTATATTCCTTAAGGAATCTCAACATCAAACGAGCTCTTGTATTATTATGTTAGACGCATACTTATTTCTTATATTGCCAGACTTATACAATATTAAACTACATTATTGGATCCACCACATGTGAACATGTCTCTCCATGATCATTCACAAGTCTTTGAGAAAATATACGTGTGCCATCACTTGTACCTTATGCATAATTTCATTTCATTTTCTAATAAAGACCAATGCATATCCAATAATTCATATGTACGGACTTCAAGTCCCAATAACAATGTCTCGTCACAAGATACTATAATCTTTCATTAGTTCTTTGCGTCTTTACTTCTTTTGGCCATTCATTTACATATCTGCACTTTCTGCAAGTATGCTTCCATGATCCTCACCATGATTATAGCGCTATCTTATATAGTTTCATAATAATTTTCATGCCCATTATCATATACAGTAGTACTATCGACGTCGATTCATTAATTTTTGATTCCACACTTTACTAGACATTATATTCTATCATTTGTTGAGATCTCATAGTTTTTCACGTACCCGGGGTTTTCAATAAACTTTATGTCTAGCTTCTCTTTAAGAGACTATTATGGGGTCTTTATTACCTCGATTCGACCATCTTGATTTCATTGCTCCATTTTATCTATTCATTCGAGGACTTTTTATTTGGAATCGATTCGTCTATCACGCTGCAGACGTGCCATAGACTTACTACTAATCAGTGATTTTACTACTGGGACACACATTGTAATTGGAGCAATAGCAGCGTAATATGATCTAGTCACTTTCTTTAGGTCACTAAACATGTCTGGCATTTACTAGATCTGGAATGTTATTTGTCCCTTGAAGTTCATATTCATTAATGTGAGGATCAACATTTATATTATCATAATTCATTCCAAATTTCTCGCTGCTCATTCTCCCTGTGAATGAATTATCAATTTCAACATCCCATGTGTGTGTTGTGGTGGATTTACAATACAGGCTTTGCACACTTTCATAAAACATTATATGGGAAACATATGGTTGTGACCAAAACCATTCTAATAGGGAGAATTGAATATNTTTATATTATCATAATTCATTCCAAATTTCTCGCTGCTCATTCTCCCTGTGAATGAATTATCAATTTCAACATCCCATGTGTGTGTTGTGGTGGATTTACAATACAGGCTTTGCACACTTTCATAAAACATTATATGGGAAACATATGGTTGTGACCAAAACCATTCTAATAGGGAGAATTGAATATTAATTGTTGGCAAAATGCGAATTCATATGTCATAACATGCCCCATAAACAAAAAGTTTGTTCTCACAATATTATTGGCTTTGCAATCAACTGAAGACGTTTGAAACGTTTCAACAAAAGCAATTCGCGTATGAACATGGGCTACTTTATGTTCAACACTTATTCCAATAATCGCCCAATACTTGGAAATATTCACCACCATTCTCAATAATATAATTTGGAAAACCGTGCTCGCATTTTATAAGTCGAGCCACTAATCACGCTAACTTTAAGTTGCGTCTTTAATGATCATTTTGACGATGCATCGATTTTAAAACTCAAAATGATCCACACGGTGGATGTATAGGCCTACATACATCCCCTTTATGTTATTTTCCAAAACTTTATTGGACAAAATCCTTACTTTAATTTGGTATGACAGATGAAAAATTAACTTCCAGTGAGAACAATCAAATATATTTTTGAAGAAACTTATGATTCTTCTATACATTCACATCATCATTGACCCGGGATGGTCTAACCGGTCATGCCACTCAATAAAATAATATTGGCTCATAAACTCTAGTTTATGACCACATTTGCTTCGATTGCACTTGACTTATATCTAAGAGTCGAATAATATAAAAACCCATATGAGCTCTTTCATAGCTCTTACATAGTAATATAATATACTCCATTAGCCTATAGAGTAATTAAATAAGAGACATATTTTATACAAGTCAAGTTGCACAATTTTCTAAGTACATAGGCATATACATCATTGATAAGTTATCATAACATCTCATAAACAAATAAAACATAATAATCAGTATGTAAGCAATTACTCTTACATCCATAAGGATAATCCAGTTGCGCTATTATTGTAACACATATATACCATGAACCAACTAATTAAGCAAGGTAAGCTGTACTAATAATTGACAAAATCTAACCAAATAGCTAGGTTTCATATTATTTATAACCTTCTCTTACCCAGGCCGGCATACAACTTTATTAATATTTCGCTTTGCCAATATCATGGGTAGTATTTAATTATGACGATGGTAATATCACAAATACCATTAACTTGGTTATAATATCATAGAACAATCAAGCTTAATTTACGTATCAAATAATATCAAAATATTCATGTTGTTCATTTAATGGGTGATGATAAGAATTCACATTAAATTTATTCTAAAATCAATCTCAAAATTAAATGTTAAACAAGGAAATCATACGCATACACATTGTTAAAGCATGCATTACCACACGATTAGAATATTACATCAAACCAGATTGATCATATACGAAAGCATTGTTAAATCAAAACTGTCATATGATAAAAAGGAACCAGATAATAATCAACTCAAATTTACGTTAGCAGTCGATATGTTTAAATCACATATCTTTAATTCTAATTAATATCACCTAAAAGATACATGTTAGGTGCCATAACAACACTTATATATGCAATACTAACAATCATAATTTTACACCCATTTGATTAAAGCATGCATGTAACTCATGTAACTCATTACAGCTAGTTTAAGACAATTTACAAACTTTAGTCAAAATATATATGTGGTGAGTAACTTTCTAAAGAAGAGATCCCATTGTTTTTGTTAATATATTAAAGAATCAATTAATCCATCTCATGTTTATGTTCTCTTCATATTTATAAAACAATAAACTTATTTTGGTCAACAATGTTAATCCTATACAGGCAATTAAAAAACACAACGTATAGTCATCTTCTAAGTTGCAAATATATAATTGTCATAATATAAGTGCATATCATATATAAATATGATCGATAGCCATTAATTATAAGGATTAATATGCAAAAGTATACAAACAATAACCATGTAATCACACAAATAAAAGATTTAGATGCCAAAACGTACTCGCACAAATAATAGATCTACATGCCGCAAACACACATAGTAACAATAATATTGTATTACTGAGGTTGTTTAGATTCATTATTATTTTCTAACAAACAGACATAAGTCCAACTACAAATAATAATTTTATTAAATTATATATACAAGGCTTTATATGACGGTATAATATTTCGGTCAATTTAACAATCAATTTAGCAAATAGTGTACGATTAAATAATGTTGGGTTTGAAACTAACCTCTTATATTATTAAAAGTTACTTACTGAACGTTCTGAACAGTGACGTTCAACAAGGACCCAACCAACTTAAGTACTTCTTTAAACATACATGTTATTATATCACAGTGAATCGAGAGTAGAAAAAAACAAAACCAAAAGCATAGAGATATACGTCATCAAAAATTAATCAAAGTAGGAGAGAAAAACTTATCTCAACGATGATGTGACTATAAGAGCGTGCTGATAACGTGTTGTGAACAAGAATTGAGGGAATGAATATTCTTCTTATTGATCATTAACTATGAGATATACAAAGAGTATATATAGACAAACATTAGGGCAAAACCCTAATAGCTAACATGGGCCGTGGGCTTATTATGGGCTATATGGACATCCACTAATAATTATTCATAACAAAATCAAATTTTTACAGAATCTAAATAATGTGAAAAAGCTAGGAAAATTATCAAAATGGATCTGAGATTAAATTTAAACACCTAAACTATTTTCTTTTTGGTTTTTTAATTAAAACTGTTTTAAATAAAATTAAACCTAGAAATTACCAATTTAACAGTAGAAATTATGGGAAAATTACTAAAAGTACTAATTATTATGTAGAGCTTAGGAAAAATATAAAAAGATGCTACTGTTTAACAAAATTTATTAAAACTATTTAATTTACTAGTTTTAACTAATTATTAATTTAACTATTATTAATTCTAATAAATACTAAATGAACAGGGAAAATTCTAAGAAAATTTGTACAAATACTTTAAGATACTAGGAATTTAAGAAAATTATAAAATCAGATAAGTACTTAATAAAAATTTAAAAAGAAAAATGAAAATCAAAATTATATTAAATAGAAACTATCACTTTTCTTAAAAAGTGATTATTTTTGGTTTGGAACTTGTTCTAATACTGAAAATGAACAACTTTTGTGAAATAACTTTTTATGAAACTCAAAAATAAGCACTGTGAGATGCTAAATGGTTAAGTAGTTTGACTTTGGTCAAACTAGCTATGCAAAAGCTAGAAATAAGCCACACAATGATCACAGATGATTAAATAAGTTACAAACAACTTGATTGAACCTAAATGAACTTAAATCAACAACAATCCATGCCAGAATAAGCAAATAAACACAAATAAGCAATTCTAATTACCACAGTCAAACAGACCTAAAACAGTTTCTGAGACAACCTTGCAAGCCTTGTGGGGCCCACAGAAGTGGTCAAAGATCCAAATAAGCTTTTGACCCAATAAGCTGAGCTTATGGGCTTTTCAAAAAGCTTAAGCTTACACTGTGGGGTCCACAGATGAGCTTATGAGGAGCTTGTGAAAAAGGGTGTATACACTGATAGGCAGTATAGACAGTGAAATGGACAAAACTAAAGGTTACAAGCAGCCTAATCAAATGAGCTTGGGAATGAAAAATAAGCACTGGCTTATTGAGTCAGCTAGATAAGCTTCTCAAAAAGCTAAAATACTAACCCTGGGTCCCATTAATGAGCCCTGTGCAACCCCATGAAGTTGGTCTGCACACTGGGTAAATGGTGGTACAGGGGAGACAAAAACTCAAACAGGTAAGTTCAAGACAAAATTTTTGTGTGTAAATGATTTTCAAAATCTGTTTTTCTTTTTGGAATATGTTAACAAGCAACAAATAATCTCAGAACAACAAAAACTTTTTATTTCCAATCCAAATTAAACACTGTGGAAGCTTAAGAAAGATTGACCATTTTTTGACAGATGAAAACTTTGACTTTGTGAAATTTATGATCAATTTTGACTTTGTTGAACTTTGATTGATCCTAGTCTACTGAAAATGAAATATGATGCTATTTTGAGACTAAGACAAGTGACACTAACAACTTTTAACTTGGATTTGGTGATTATGGATTCTAAATTCTTGACAGTGTACAAAGATTTGGACACAAAAAGATTTTTGACTTTTCTCTGAATAAGCAAAGGTATTTATGACAGAATTGAGTTCTTAGGACCCAATGTAACATACAAAAACACAAATTAACAACAAGAACAACACAGGCTCAAATCTACACACTGAACCAAACACACTTTTTTAAATTGTATAAATGTGATCTCTAAGAGTTTAACAGATTTACACCACAAAACTGATTTGTTGCTACCTAATATGATTTAATAAACCTAAATGAGCACAGATACACAAGCTTGGACCACAAATTCAACAGATTCTATAAAATGCTAAAATGACAGTAAAAATGGAAAACTAAGCAACTATGAAATTCAATAAACAAGCATACAATCTTAAGCAAGATTATGACTAAGATAGACCAAATGAGCAATGAAAACACAAAGATGAACAGAAATGAGCAATGGCACAGTAGATGGAAAATTGAGAATTTGGCTTACAACTTTGCACTCCAAGCTAAATCCAAGAACAAGGACCACAGAACCAACCTATAGGTCTTCCACAAGACCACTAACCCAAGGCCATCCAAAATTTACCCTGCTCCAACTGTGATCACCATCTTCAACATATTTTTTTTATTTTTCACTGAATTTTTTATTTTTTATTTTTTTGATTTTTGCTTTTTGATTCTAAACTGTATTTTAGTGTTTCTAAACGCTTTTAAAAGCTTTCTAGGAGCTTATGTGAGCTTAGGAGTCCATAAACAACAGAAACTAACAACAAATAACTAAGATGAGATCTTTGAAATTCTTGAAAATGCACAAACTGAATTCACCAAAGAAACCTTAATTCATTGATTTAGAAAGATTCAAAGTACATTAAGAACACTGAAATTACAATTGAAAAGCTTAAACATACACTAGAATTTAAAAACTTAGTAATTCGACACTAATTTATGCTAAAAATCTACTACTAGTCTTCTCTTTGTCTTCTCCCTTTTATAGATGAGAATTAGGGTTCCTTGGAGTCTTCTGAGCAGATCCCACTTGAATTCTTGACCATTGGATCACTTTGGACTCATCTTAGCCGTTTGATCTTTTTGGCGCCAAAGATAAAAAATTACAATTGAGACTGTGGGAGGGTGGTGCATTTATTGTAATGGGTTAGTTAGGTGTATGGTGGGTTGGGCGGTGGAGAAGTGACTAGCAAGTGGGGGTGGAGGGGATGAATACCAGGGATGGTTTTGCAGTGTGAGGGGGGTGGTTTTGGGGGGAAAGAGAAAGGGTCAAAGGTGGGTTTGACCGGGGTTTAAGGGTTTTGGGTTTATTAATAAACACGGGGTGTTTATGGGCTTTGTGGTTTTGGGCCAAGAAAAGAAACAGGGCCACAGGTTTTAGTTTTGGGTTGGATTTGGATTAGTTGGGTTTTTGGATTAAGGGTTTTTGGGGTTTATTAAATAACTTGGTCCGTTTGGTTTTGTAATTATCACAAGGACCAAAACTGTAATTTCGTGAAAGTTGAGGGTTTGGTGTTGGGATTTTTCCAAAGTACTCACAAGGGCTAATCTTGCCATATGATGAATAGTACAAGGACTGATGTTGATATTTTCCATTTTTTAAAGTCTAGGGACCATTTCTACCAATTTGTGAAACTTGAAGGACCAAATATGTAATTTTCCAAAATTTTACCACAAGGACCAATTGTGTCATTTATGAATAGTAAAAGGTTTATTTTTGATTATTTTCACTTTTTAAATAACCAAGGACTATTTTTGACATTTTTCAAACTTGGGGGACCAAAGTTGTAAATTTGTGATTTTTGATATTCAAAGGACTTGTTTTGACAACTTATGAATCCCCAAGGACCTTTTATGATATTTTGCATGATTTGAAATAACCAGGGACTAGATTTGACAAATTGTGAAAGTTGAGGGACTGAAACTGCCAATTGTGCAAACTTTGTTCGTTTTTCATTTATTTTCAAACATTTTGCATCTAAAACATATAAAACACACTTTTGGAATATTTTCACTATTTTGATGCATTATTGGGTGTTTTTGGATGTTTTGGCAGTTCAGATGACACAAAAATGATGAGTATTTACACACTCATCAATGATGACAAACTATGTAAATTATAACTCATAGTAAAATGTATAAGTTACTTATTTACACTTCTTCTCCCCCTTTTGTCGAAGCAAAAAGGTGGACTCCTAGTCGAGACTTTTACTACACTTCAATCCTTGAAAGTAAGAGGCGAGCTTGCATCATCATAAGTGAAGCCTTGAACTTGACTCTAGTGGATCCATGGACCAAATAAATTGCAAACTCTTAACCTACATCAAGAGTTAGTTTTGTGCAACAAAAAAATATAGATAGGGTTGAAATACACGTATCAAAATGTGTAGATGTCATTAATGGTTAGAAACATAATGACTTGGACATCTGCCAATGCTCCCCTTTGGTGTATGCTCCCCCTTGTTTGAGGCACCAAGAAATCAAGTAACGGAAGAGTGCTATAAGGCAAAGTTAGTTGAAAAAGAATGCACATATACATAATGATGATGATAGATATATGCATGACACTTATTGGGGAACAAGATATGGATGTCAAAGGTATATGGACTAAAACTATGACTTATGCAATTATTGTTTTTCTAGCTTAATTAGAGTGAAGATGATAATGGTACGTTCTTTTAAGAACGTAGAAGAATGAGGAAGGATGAGCGTGAATGGAATGGGAAGGTGATGACGCAAGGTTGACAAATATGGTTTAGATTATGGATGATTGGGATTTTTTTTGGTATTTTGTTGGTTGACGAGCAAAGGTGGATATGTGAAATGAGGTGGTTGATTGAAGGTAAGCATGTTGGATTAATGGAGGTGTATTTTTGGGTTCATGGATGTTGCAGAGTTTGGTGGAGAGTTTGGAGCGGAGGAGGTTGATTGAGGATTAGAGTGTTGTGCTAGTGGAGGTGTTGGATGAGATCTAGTGAGAAGGTACTCAATCCAAGAGAAATGCTCATTTAAGGCAATGGTTTGTTTTTGGAGAAAGATACAACAAGGACAATTGTTGACATGTTTTTCAACTAAGGGGACATGGGCGTCTTTAAGTTCTTCAATGAACTTCAAGTGATCAAAAGAAGGTGATGATGGTGGAGTGTGGTTGTTAGTTGGAATAGATGTTTGGACATGCAATATATGAGTAGCATGTGAGTTGGTAGGAAGTGGTGGTGATACTTTTGGTGGTGGAAACATTTGTGAGTTTAGGTAGTTATTGATGAATGAGGATGGAGGTATGGAAGAAGAGGATGTTCCACGAGTGGAGGGTGTTTTGGATGGTGCATTTGGTGCACTAGGAGATGAGCATTGAGGTTGAGGTGATGGGGTTGTGTTGTCATCTTTGGTTAAGTCAATGAAGAGTTGTTTAGGAGTGATGATGAGGATCTTTTGTTTCTTTGATGTTTTGGAGATGGAAGTTTTTGGTGAATCCATGGTGGATTATGGTGATGTGTGTTCNGTGTTTTGGATGGTGCATTTGGTGCACTAGGAGATGAGCATTGAGGTTGAGGTGATGGGGTTGTGTTGTCATCTTTGGTTAAGTCAATGAAGAGTTGTTTAGGAGTGATGATGAGGATCTTTTGTTTCTTTGATGTTTTGGAGATGGAAGTTTTTGGTGAATCCATGGTGGATTATGGTGATGTGTGTTCGAGGTGAAGGGTGATGAGATGGATGGTTGGTTATTATGATGTGGTTTGTGAAAGGGTTCATTTGAGTGAACATGAAGTATGGTTTGACCTTCATGGGTTAAGTTGTAGTGGTGATGACACACTTTGTAGAGTGTAGGGAATGGTTACATGGTTGAATCTTTTTGTGAGGATGACTAGATGAAGTTATTGGTGAGGATGGGAAATGAGTATCAAGTGGTGTGATTGGTGAGAGTGAAAGAGCGATGTTCATGGAAGGAATGACATGGTTTTTCATTTCACTTTGGTGGTTTGAGTGTGTAAAGGTGATGAGACGAAAAGTGTACCCATTTTAAGGGGTCACTTAAGCCCTAATTCGAGTAAATGTGATCAAATAATGCCCTAAATCGTTCCTTTTGTCATTTTAGGTACTTTTGAGAAGAATTCTGGAAAACATGCATATTTGGACGTTTTGGAGCATAAAAGTGAAGAAAACGAAAAAGTATCAAAAGAAGCTGGAATTTCTACCTGACAGCATCAGAGTCACAAGGTGACGCCGTCAGCCAACATTGACAAAGGAGTAAAGTCAGGTTACACTAGACGCCCTATGGAGAAAACAAGGCATTTACACCTGACGGCGTCAGGTGTTAAATGGAGTAGGTCGTCAGGTGTAATGCTAAAGAGTGACGGCCCAGAAGGATTTAAAGGGTGACGGTGTCAGAAGTAGATCTAGGCCATCCGAGAACCCTAGTGGCAGCGAGCTGACGGCGTCAGACCCTATAACCTGACGCCGTCAGAATGTATTTTCTATATATTGTAACACCCCCAAATTTGGGATACGCAGCGGAATTAAAGCTGGGTGTTACTTGATGGCACAACAGTTATAATAATATAACACGAACTCAAATTGAGTCGTATTAAAAGATTTTATTATTCAAATATCAGAGTTTACAAAAAAATGAGGTCCCAGTAGGTTTTACAGTTTGTCAAATAATTTACCAATTGACAATAAAATCTTTAGCCTTCTTTCCGTATCCGTGCCTCTTCATGCCATCCTCGTTTAATATAAACCTGAGATAAACATGCTAAAAAGTCAACACAAAGGTTGAGTGAATCCATAGTGTTTATAAAATAATAAGTTGAACACAAGCTAAGATATAAGAAATCAATAATGTCAACGTTCAGTAGATATTGCTCTAAGCCTCATAACGCGCAAACCTTAACAGTAAGCATCATAGTAGCGAGCTATGACGTAAATTACCAACATAATTAAATGAAAGTAATAATGCCCTCCGGTAGGAGTTTACCAGGCTCCTATAAGTTGTCAAATATAGCGCATTTGTCTATCAATCCGGCTAGTACTAAGACTATCTATCCGGCTAGTACAAATGGGTCGTCAAGCTCCAATAGATCTATTCACTACATTCGCGTTCACTCGCAAGTGATTAATGGCGCATGATATGAGGGTCTTTATCAGGAATGGTAACAGTGGCAACTTAGGCAATATCAATCAGGATAGCATACAGAAAAATACTTGTGTTCGGTTTATAGCATGTATCTCCCCACAAGTTTGAAAAACGTATAAAAGTAATTGTGGGACTATGAACTCACCTCGATGTCTGGATGGAAAACAAGTTTAAGCAAAGTTGATAAACGTCTCCGACATTTAACCTGAGTTGATATATCAAGCTTCTCAGTATATATGAATTTATTATCGATTCCGTTAATGGTTTGTTAATAATTATACGTTTAATGAGTTAATGAAATGTTTATTCAAAGTTTAGTGATATCATTATCGTTTTTAGGGTTTATATATTAGTTAACCTAGTTCTCGTGATAATATGAAAATACTACACTTTTTACCCTTATAGTTTCTAAAATGACACTTTATACCCACAACTATGGATTATTGACAAAATCAGCCCTTGTATTAATAATTTTGTAGAAATTACAGATTTGGCCCTAGAAAACTCCATCTTTCATTTATTACAAAAATTACCCTATAGTTTTTCAAAGAAATTAATTAAAAGGGTATGTTCGATATGTGTCAATGAGGCAAAAACAAGCTAAGTTTTAGACAAGGCCTTACGAGGTTTTTAAAATATTCTTGATCCTTTCAAATATTTGCCATGTGGTCTTTCTAATGGTTCAAACTAGAGGTCATGAGTTCTTGTGGTTTGGTCGAAATAATTTACCAAAGTGGAGGGTTGGGGCGTTTTGACAAAAAAAGGAAGATAAGAAAATGAGATTTTGACCTCGAAACATTATGGGACCTTTTCCATAGCTTGTTTACAGATTATTAGGTTTATTAGAAGTTGTTTCCTCAGTACCTCATGGCCAATAAAAGTGTTTTTAATAAAAGTGCACAAGAGGGTATTTTGTTAAAATGGTCGCGACAAGGAAAAAGGCAGCTGATAAAAACGTGATGTGTATGTCTTTTCGCCATGTATTGGGGGCAAATGGAAGTGTGCTAGGTGCTTGTTAAAAATGCTAAAGGGCTAGTCCTAAAACTCTTGGCTTGTTGTAGAAAAATAGGGCTCAAAAGGGGTGTTTGGGACTGTTTGGGCAACAAGAACAGAAAAGAAGAAAAACATGTTTTAACGTTGTAGCAAGTTATGGCTTATACCTAGGACTTATCTACTGATTATTTAGCTTGTTTAAGAGTTTTATATAGTAGCTTAAGGTTAAGCAAAATTATTCTATAAAAAGGGCGTACATGATTACTGATAACATCAGAAAGATGTGAAAACATGGTTTGAACCTTTAAAAGCTTCATGAACTTGTTCTTGCGACTCACTAGCATGTCCCTTAACTCATCTAGGTGTATTATTAAGTGGCTTGGTGGCTTATGATTACATAAATACAATTGTGTAAATTTTGTTCATGATAAAGACAGAATTGAAATAAGAAAGATAGATTTTGGTCTTGTTTATTAGGACTTGTTTATTATCTTTTAAATGTGTTAAGTAACAGTATAAAAGAGATTAAAAGCAAGTTTAGTGACTTACAGAACTGATGTACTCGATTAGGGATGACTTACAGAACTGATGTACTCGATTAGGGATATATGGTTTCGGCTAAAGTGACTCTAAAGTGAAACAAGCCTACTCCAAAGCTACTAGATTCTAACGTAACCTTCTTCTTCTACTTCTATTTGATGCTCTAGATCAGATTTTAGATGAGTGTGTGAGTGTTTTGTGTGTTCGTATGAAATGAGAAGAGGTAGCGTGGTTTAAAGAAAGATTGCATGTTACTATACGTTCTGATTCTTGCATGCATGAACAAAATGAAATACATAGGAAGCCTTGCTTGATAATACACTTTCTCTTGGGTGCTTCTGGGATCAATAAGGTTGTGTTTGAGTGAGAGTGATGGTGTTTTGAGTGTGAGATGGTTTGAGGTGATTTTCGAATGGTGATGAAGAAAATGGAAATGTGGATCGACTATATATATAGGAGAAAGAATTTATGGCTTCATGAATATGCTAGTCATCCTGTTTTGAGAAGGGAGACATAGTGAGGTGGTGTATTGTCAATTGGCAGCAATGTGTGGTGAGGGGAGAGGTGGCGTTGTGTGGTAATATATTGTCCAAGAGTTTTACCTACAATATTTGACCATGGTATTACTTTAGGGAAACCTGATGACATAGCAATTACTTGGTTGATTTATAATCACATGAATGGAGAACCTAGAAGACATGATCAGGTATGTAAGTATATATCTGAATATATGGCGTGATGTGTTAGAAACTTAACCATCGAATTTACCTACAAGGTTTGACTATGGTAACTTATTTGGGGACATGGTGAGGTGGAGGGTAAAATGACCTAGTAAATTGTTTATGGTGTGTAGGATTTACAAGTAGCTAGTTAAGATTGCTTAGGTTGTAGTTTAGTTGGAATCAAACTAGGTACCTCTATTTGGACCGAATAGCTTCAAGTGGTGGTACTTAGGCTATGGTAAGTTGTACTTAGGGCTAAGTGATGAGGTAACTTAGTTTGAAGTCTAGTTAGTATAGGTTTAAGTTTTAAAATTAATTTAGGGTTTATTTGTTTAGGTTTTGGGTCAAATGGTGTAAGAAAGTAAAAAGGAAATCGAATGGTGCTTAGGGATAGGCTTCTAAGGTTGTACTAAGGTTATGGAAAATATATGTTTAGTAAATTCAAATTAAATATAAGTTAGTTTATACATATATAAGTTAATGATTATATAGTTTTTAAACTTTATGCATTAGTCACTTGTACTATAGGTTTAAGGACTTATACATTTAGTTTGAATGTTATAAAAATATTAGAGTTAGGTTTAGTGCATAATGACCTTGTACTGTGTGCTTAAAGATAAGTACACTGAGGTTTATAATGAATTTTATAAATATTATAATTTCATGCATTACTGACTTGTACTTTAACGTTTAAGGCTTAGACATATATATATAATCCTATATAATAACTTAGGGTTTTATGAAAATTCTAATAATTGGCAAACATTTAGTTTGTACGTTAAATATGCTAATGAAATAACGTAAAGTGATAAATGAAAATATTTATACTTACAATATAAAGATATTTACTCAAGTCGAATTTAAGTGAACATGTTTAAAAAAAAATTAGACGTGAAAAATGGACAAGTATTCTATTGTTTAAGTATTAATATAAGTGGAAATTTACCGGTGGTTACATATATACTTTTCCATTTTCTTCATTAGTGTGGAACTTTTGGTACAACTTAGGGCAAAACCCTAAAGACGATTTTGCTGTAATTTTAAGGGTTTTTCCACCCTTGGAACCCTCATGTTCAATTAAAGATAAGTCCACACTTAATTTAATCAATATGTCTATGTGTTGGTTAATTATATCTTATGCTTGTCTTTCAGTTAACATGCTAGGCTAGATCTTTCTTGTGTTTCTTCGATCTAATGAAACCTAACTATTGATTATTGGTTGATTGGTGTGTTGTTATTTGTTTTGGATGATTGTTCCATCGATGTTAGGCTTAAGAAAACTGGCGATGCTCCTATATGGTAATACGCTTGAACGTCTTAGGAAACATGTAGTCGAGGCATACTAGGCTATTAAGGTAGAATTTAACGCATGAGCCACCGTTTACAATCCCTATGATTATGTAGTGCATAGTTGTAGGAGGAGATAAGAGCTCATAGAATTGGAGAGATATGTATGCCACTCCATGAGTTATTAGGAATACACCCTTCATCCACGCAATTAATATACATACCAATTAACCGGTAAAAGATAGTTAGGGAGTAAGGAAATCTGAGTAAACACATTTGTCTCCATATAAGTTTTCATAACCACAACAGTTTTAGTTATTTTATTTTTATTGCAATTGTAGTTTTTGGGTTAGTTGACTAGCAACTAATTCCGCCCACTCTTCCAAAAACCGAGATTTTACTTGCTTTCAAAAAAATACAAAAATAATCTTCCTTCACCTTTAGACCTATTAGAGTAGCTTTTCTATCCTAACGAACATTATTCCCTGTGAGAGAACGATCAATCCCCCGTACTTGCCACTACACTATACTACACCGATCAGGTACACTGCCTGGTGCGATTGCAAGCTTCTCGAGATCCCTCGAGAGGTAAAACCTGTTTGTGTGGTCGCAATCCCACGCACATCAAAAGGTTATGAGGTTTGAATGTAAGGTAGAAGGATATGGGTGAGTAAAGGTTATGAGGTTTGAGTGTGTAAAGGTTATGAGGTTTGAGTGTGTAACGTTATGAGGTTTGAGTGTAAGGTAGAAGGATATGAGGTTTGAGTGTGTTTTCCCTTCCCATTAAATTCGTGCTCATTAGGACAAAAAGTGTAACATGAATAGGGGAGTGAGTATGCATGGAGGCTCTAGGACACCTAAGGTTCTCATGAAATAAGTGTATAAATTTTAAGGACAAGAAAAATATCCCTAGATGGATGAGACATATAGAATTAAGCATGTAAAAGTGATTAGATCGTTTTTCAAGCGGTGAAGCTTATAAACTCGGATCGTTGTCCCAACGAGGGTTGAATTGATCTTGTCACTCGAGTCGTGAGTTATGTGCGATGAATAAGTTTGAAAGATGAGATTTGGTTTTTATTTATACTACGAAAACTAGTTTGAAACTTAAATGAAATGAAGAACGAGATTAAATGAAATAAGTTGAACAAGAAAAGAAAACATAAGTCTAGATTAAACCAAAGAGAAATGAAATTAAATCTACAAAATATAAGAGAAAGTGAAAAGTAAAATGTTTTTGGAATTTTGTTTTTAATAAACGAAAAGAAAAGTTAAACTTAAGAAACGATAAAAGATGTAACGCACTAAACTTAAACTAATAAGAAAAGAAGGTAAACTAAGTTAAATAAGCTAAGAAGGTTTTAAGAAATTTGACGCAGTTTTGTTTAGAACTAAAAGAAATGAAACTTCACTCGATGAAACGATGAAGTAAATAAAATCCTAGCTCGGCTTATGAAATAAAAGAGAAATGAAAACTAGAAAGTGAAACTTGACTCAAAAGAAAAAAAATGAAAATGAAACTTGCAAAACCTAGGACCAAACTCGCTATAAAAAGTTCAAACTCGCTAAAAACAAATTATGATACTCGCTAGGTAAACAATAGAACCAAACTCGCTATAGAAAGAAAACTAGCCAAGACAAACTCGCTAGAACTTATAGCATACTCGCTAGAAAAATAAAGAGGATACTCGCTAGAATCCAAGGTACATACTCGCTAGACTCAAATGTCATACTCGCTAGAAAAAATGTCCTACTCGCTAAGAAACAAATTGATACTCGCTGAAACCTTAGAAAAATTCGATACTCGCTATGAAAACAGTACCATACTCGCTATAACATGGACAATACTCGCTAACCTACTAGCCCTACTCGCTAGAATAAAAGCTTACTCGCTGGAAATACTTTGATACTCGCTAGATATACATCCAAAAGACCCCAACTCGCTAAACCCTAATTATCCTACTCGCTAGACACAAAAATAGACGCTAGAACATTTTTTAACTTGAAACCAATGATTAAAATTGATAAAATCCAATAAAAACTTAATAAGGCACAAGTTTAAGACACTAAATAAGCTACTAATAAGCCACGACACCAAAACCAAGCCCTAAGCCATTCTACAAACCAAACGACTCCAAGGACACATGCAAAGGTGGTAACACTTATAAAAGCTTGTAAAGATTATTATGACACGAAAATAAGCTCAAAAGAGATGTAAAGATTGCAAAGAAATATTAAGATGAAGAGACAGGTAAGCTAAGAAAAGTTTTAAGACATGAAATAATAAATTTGCATAAAAAGAAAACTTACACTAATGCAATAATAAACTAAGACTCACTAAAAAACTAACTAGACTCTCACAAATGAGGCTAGGGGGTTCTATTTAAAGGAGCCAAGGAGGCTTCCTTGTTTACATCGTGTACACTTTGCCCCCTAGACTTTTTGCGTTCATGAAAACTACACATAAACTCTATTACAACTCTACTAAACATTCTAAAGACTAAACGTAAATCCTTGTAACTTGAGGTAGCGTGTTGACGTGCTTTCCAAAGGTCTTCAAAAGCTTAAAAGTGATCACTTGCTCGAATTTGTGAAGCTTATCTTGATAATTATCTTTGAACTTTGATTAAGCGTCTCTTTAATTTTCTCGAGCCTTTAAGAAATAAATTCGTCGTCACGGGCTTTTCTTAAGTAAATTTCATCATTGGCTTCACTTTAGACTCTTTTCCACATCTCATGCTCGTTTTAGGCTTTTTGGTTGATATCTATGTTGTTTTTGCAATATCCTTACCTGCACAGTCACAAACACAAAAACACGATATCTTTGGCATTTAACGTTAGTTTTTGGTCTGATAGAGCCTGAAAATGGTGAATAAAAGGTATGTGAATAAGCACATACCAAAATCCCCCAGACTAAGGTATTGCGTGTCCTCACGCAATGTAGTCACGTCACGCCTTAAAGATAAATAATTTCACACCTCTCTTTACTAACCTTGAAAAGTAGCAAAATGTTCAAAAGAGATACGAAATCATTTATTCCCTAAAACGCCCGGTTTTCCATTTTTGACTATGTACATCATAAATTACACTACTTCAGCTTATGACGGTGTGCTTGACTTTCATTATCTTTCAATAACGATTAAGGGTCATAGAGCAAGAACACGATTCATAGAAAAGTGACCGATTGGATAAAATTCATCGTCCCTGATTTTTCACAAGTCCCCAAACTAAGCGTAAAAACGGATCATTGTTTAATTACAAGTTAGATGCCAACGCTACCCATGGAAGTTACTCGTATTGATGCGCGTGGGATTGTTTACGCACTTTGTTTTACCTCTTAAGGGATCTCAAGAGGCTTACAATCCCCACCAGGCAGTGTACCTGACCGATGTAGTATAGTGTAGTGGCAAGTACCGGGGGATTGATCGTTCTCTCACAGGGAATAGTGTTCGTTAGGTTAAAGACTACTCTAATTAAGGTATAAGGGTGGAGGATGATTATTTTTGTATTTTTATATTTTTATGAAAGCAGTAAAATCTCGGTTTTGAAGGAGTGGGCGGAATTAGTTGCTAGTCAACTAACCCAAGTATCTACTTATGCGAAATAAAATTAAAGTTTTGAGAAAACAATGGTGGGGNGAACCTTAGGACGTAAGTGAATTCTGCTCCAACTCGGTTGGTAAGCACCAGTCCAGCTCCGGAGCCATCTCCACACGATGATCCGTCCGTGAACAGTGTCCAGGGCTTCGGCAGTTTCTCTTCTTCCATTGGCTCACTTATGGAGTCGTCTTCTGGTCTTTCTACTATAAAGTCTGCCAAGATTTATCCTTTGACTGAGACTCGTGGGCGGTATTGTATGTCATACCCTCCAAGTTCGATGCTCCATTTTTGTAGTCTCCCAGCTACCTCTGGTTTTGATAGGATATGTTTTATTGGCTGGTCCGTGATTACTACTATGGTGTGTGCCTGGAATATCTTTTTAAGCGTCTGGTGGCGTGCGTCAGAGCTAACACCAG
Organism: Artemisia annua; assembly: GCA_014162995.1. Lineage (NCBI taxonomy): Eukaryota > Viridiplantae > Streptophyta > Magnoliopsida > Asterales > Asteraceae > Artemisia > Artemisia annua. The sequence continues at coordinate 4,488 of LBNU01025780.1, read as the reverse complement.
TTTTCCATTGGTGTGTAATTAATTTCCAGGCCTCTTAGGGCACTGATGCGCGTGGGATTGTTTACGCACTTTGTTTTACCTCTTAAGGGATCTCAAGAGGCTTACAATCCCCACAAGGCAGTGTACCTGACCGATGTAGTATAGTGTAGTGGCAAGTACCGGGGGATTGATCGTTCTCTCCCAGGGAACAGTGTTCGTTAGGTTAAAGACTACTCTAATTAAGGTCTAAGGGTGGAGGATGATTATTTTTGTATTTTTATGTTTTTTTAGAAAGCAGTAAAATCTCAGTTTTGAAGGAGTGGGCGGAATTAGTTGCTAGTCAACTAACCCAAGTATCTACTTATGCGAAATAAAATTAAAGTTTTGAGAAAACAATGGTGGGGAAAGTAGTGTTTACTTAGATTTCATTACTCCCTAACTATCTTTTACTATGTAATTAGTATGTTGAGTTTGCGTGGATGACGGGTGTATTCCTATCAAGTGGTAGGGAGTGCGTTCAATTCCCTAACTCTATAAGCTCCTACCTCACTATATGATGATACGTCAAGTATCCTATCATAAGCTCACCGATAGCAACATACGCATGAAATACTACCTTAAAATCGATTAACGCACATACGATTCACGTTTCCTAAGACGTTCAAGCTTGTTACCGTATAGGAGGTTAGCCAGTTTTCTTAAGTCTAACGTAGATGAAACATTCATCCAAATCACAATCACAACATACACATCACATGA
>LBNU01025778.1:73167-101304 GCA_014162995.1 Artemisia annua | reverse complement strand
ATAACCCTAGCACGAATTAAACTTAAGACCTCACACATTTTAGAGTGATAGTCAGAAGCTGGAGCTTGTGTCAATAACAAGGTGTTTGTAATTTACAAACGTGCGTAATCACAAAGCTTATATTTATAGTAAATAAAAAAGAGATTATTTATTAAGTTAAAAGCCTTGCAGTATTGGGCTCGTTTTGTTCGCAATTTTAACACATTTTCAACGGTATTATAAGGAAATCACTAAATATTATTTGCCCCTCACTTGACGATCACGTGACCAAAGATAACACCCAAAACTAACGGTCATCCGGTCAAAGGACCGGTCAACTCAAAATGGACAACTACATGGATGATTGTGTACTTTTTGAGAGTTAAGGACGAAAGTTGCAACTTTAGGTAAACCACAAGAACATTTTTGTTATCAACTCTAAAATGAAATTGATTTGTTAAACCCTTGTAATAACACATTTTAACAAATCTCTGATCATAATTATCACTGTCATATGTTATTAGGCGATAATGCAATAACTTGAAAGCATATAGATAACTTGAAATATGAAACATACCAAATCCGAAATCACAAGAAATGAGGATAAGAGATCAAGTGCAATAAACCAATTAAGAAACTATACAAAGAAACAAGTTTCGAAAATGATTTATTATTGATAGATGAAGTTTACAATGATTAAAGAGAGATTACAGAGAGAATTGTTTACAAAATCAAGAATGAATCCTACAAAATGAGATGAATATGTTATAAAAGGGTTGGTTTGGGAAAGTTTAACAAACTTTCCCGCCAATGTGGTTTTGACTTTGAGTTTGACTTTTGAGTTTGACTTTCTTTGTTGACTTCTTAATTCCAGCTTATGACAATCCATCCTCCTTAAGAGGATTCTTGACCTCAAGAATCAATCTGAAATTCTGGAAATCTTTGTACTAAATCTTCATATAGCTCCCATGTTGCATCCTCTTCACTGTGGTTAGCCCATTTCACCAAAACATACACAACAGCCCTGTTATTAAGCTTAGCCATTCTTCTATCCAACAATGCTTCAGGCTCCACAGCTAGCAATTCATCTGCTCCACAATGAGGTAGTATGTTTTCAATGCATTTCCTCTGCACAACTTCAGTTGAGATACATGGAAAACAGGATGAACTTGACTTGAGCTTGGCAAATCCAGTTTGTAAGCAACTGCTCCCACTTTAGCTAGGATTAGAAAAGGACCATAATACTTGGCTGATAACTTGTTTTGTTGGTGTTGTCTCATGGTAACTTGTCTGTGAGGCTGCAATTTCAGATACACCCATTGTCCAACATCAAACTCTCTTTCAGATCTGTTCTTATCAGCATAACTCTTGAACCTATCCTGAGCTCTTTTCATATGAAATTTCAACATTTCAATGACACTTTCTCTTGCTTGTAATGATCTGTCAACACTCTCAACTGCACTTTCACCAGCTACATAAGGAGTGTGCAAAGGAGGTTTCTGTCCATAAACAACTTCAAAAGGTGTGATATTAGTTGATGAGTGCCTATTGGTATTGTACCAGAACTCTGCAAGTGGTAACCATTGGACCCACTCCTTTGGTTTTTCCCCTGTCATGAACCTCAAATAACACTCTACACATTTGTTCACAACCTCAGTTTGTCCATCTGTTTGGGGATGATAGGCTGTTGACATCTTAAGTTCCACTTTGAGCAACTTGAAAAGTGACTGCCAAAAATGGCTCAAAAATACACTGTCTCTGTCACTTACAATAGAATTAGGGAGCCCATGCAATCTGTATATGTTATCCAAGAACAATTGTGCCACAGAACTAGCAGTGTAAGGGTGACTTAAAGCCATAAAATGTGCATACTTGCTGAGTCTATCCACCACCACAAAAATAACTGACTTTCCTTGTGACTTAGGTAGACCAACAATAAAATCCATTGAGATTTCACTCCAAACCTTCTATGGAACAGGCAAAGGTTGCAAGTAACTAGGGTAGGCTGCTAAATCAGGTTTTTGTCTCTGGCACACATCACACTCCCTAATGAACTTTTTCACCATTTTGTGCATACCTTTCCAATAAAACAGTGAACCAATTTTATGAGAAGTAACATTTGTACCTGAGTGTCCTCCAATGGCATCAGCATGATAATGTTTCACAATCTCTTGCCTCAATTGTTCATCACCTCCTACTACTAACTTTCCTTTCCTCTTTAACAGCCCTGCTTCCAAAGAATACTTTTGCTCACCATAAGTTCCATCTTTCAATTGTTGAATCACCACCTTCAAAACACTGTCTTGCTCACAACTATCTTTAACCTTCTGTAACAAATCACTAGCAGTGGTGGAAAGAATTAAAGAGTTGAGTTCACTTCCACAATGCACCCTTGATAAAGCATCTGCCACTATGTTGTCACTGCCTTTCTTGAATGAAATTTCATAATCATAGCCCAAGAGCTTAGGTAACCATTTTGTTTGGAAAGGAGTTGTTAATCTTTGATTTAGGAGGTACTTTAGGCTAAAATGATCTATTTTAATCTTGAAATGTCTATCCAATAGGTAACCCCTCCATTTTTCCAAGGCCATGAGAACTGCCAAGAATTATTTTTCATAAGTAGACAAAGATTGGTGTTTGGGAGAGAGTGTTTTGCTCAAATATGCTATTGGGTGACCTTCTTGTTGGAGTACTGCACCAATGCCTAGTCCTGAAGCATCTGTTTCCACCACAAAAGTCTTGTTAAAGTCTGGTAGAGCTAGTACTGGTGCTTGAACCATGGCTTGTTTTAGGGTCTCAAAAGCTTATTGTGCATCTCCACTCCATTCAAAAGCATTCTTCTTTAATAAACTAGTCAAGGGTTTGCTAATCAAAGCATAGTGTCTTATGAATCTTCTGTAATACCCTGTAAGACCCAAGAACCCTCTAAGTTGCTTCACATTTTGAGGAGTTGGCCATTGTTCCATTGCTTGAATCTTAGAAGTATCTGTTAAGACCCCTGCAGCAGTGATGATGTGACCCAAATACTCAACTCTGTCCACACCAAAACAACACTTACTTTCCTTGGCAAAGAGTGTATGTTGTTGCATGGTTTGTAACACTAACTGCAAATGTTGCCAATGTTCCTCTTCATTTTTGTTGTAAACCAGTATATCATCAAAAAAACAAGCACAAACTTTCTTAAGTAGGGTTTGAAAACTATATTCATGAGTGATTGGAAAGTAGATGGTGCATTAGTAAGGCCAAATGGCATCACCAAAAACTCATAGTGCCCTTCATGTGTTCTAAAAGCAGTTTTGTAGATGTCACTGTCATTCATCCTTATCTGATGGTATCCAGACCTCAAGTCTAATTTTGAGAAAATTATAGCACCATTGAGCTCATCAATAAGTTCCTCAATCACTGGTATTGGAAATTTGTCTTTGATAATATGCTTATTAAGTTCCCTGTAGTCAATACACATCCTCCATGTTCTATCTTTTTTCTTTACCATTACAATGGGAGAAGAGAAAGGACTTTGGCTGTTTCTAATCACTCCTGCATCCAGTAACTCTTTGACCATCAATTCAATTGCATCTTTCTGATTAGGTGGATGTTTGTAGGGTCTAATGTTGACTGGTGGTGCATTTGGTTCTAAAGGAATGGTGTGATCATGAGATCTCCTTGGTGGCAGCTCCTTTGGTGATTCAAAAACAGAGGAATATTGCTTAAGTAGTGTTTGGATTTGTAGGTTATACTGGGTTGGTTCCACAGCCATGTGCATCAAAGTGACAGGGTATACACAAATAGCCATAGAAGAAATATCAGTCCCCATTTGATGCAAATTTGCTTGTTTACCTTGCATCCATTGCAGAGTTCACTGCTGTACCCCTCTTAACACACATCTTTTCCATTTCTTACAAAGTCCATTACCAAATTTTTAAAATCACATTTAACTATTCCCAAAGTTGAAAGCCACTGCACTCCTAACACCATTTCACAACCACCCAGGGGCAAAATCATCACATCTGATTCATATACATTACCTTGCAACTCCCATCTAAATTGCTTGCATTCATACAGACTAGACATGACTTGTCCATTTACCACAGACACTTGCAAGGGACATGTTTTTTCTCATCTTACAACCCAACCTTTTAGCAGTATTCAAGTCCAAAAAATTGTGAGTACTCCCAGAATCTACCAAAATATGCAACACTTGTTTACCTACACAACCTCTGACTCTCATGGTTTGATAGCTAACTACCCCAGTCATGGCATTAAGAGATATCTGAGGCATAGGTTCAGTAACATTTTCAACCACAGTTTCCACCCCTTGTTTAGTAAGCATCAAATCTTCATCTTCCTCAAATTCCTCACTATCAACACATACTTCTAAACTATACATCTGACCAGGGCATTTGTGACCAGGACTGTACTTTTGATCATAATAAAAACACAAATGCTCTGCTCTTTTCTCCTCTAGTTCTTGTTGTGTCAATTTCTTAAAAGTCTGTTTTGATTAGTGTGTTGAATAGCATGCATATTATTAGCAGGCCTCATTACATTTCCTCCACCCCTATTAACATAACCAGTGGTCACATTGTTCCTAGGGTTACTTAACAATGGTGCACTTCTACTCTTTGACACAGCAATATTAGCCTCTTGCAATTTAGCTAAACAAAACACATCAATCAAAGTAGTAGGCTGAAACATTCTAACAACATAAGCTATCTCATCTTTTAAACCCCCAATGAACAAACTTATTATGCAAGATTGAGGCAAATCAACTTTATCAACCTTATTTAACAAAGCTTCAAAAGTTTCTTGATATACCTGCACATTTGAGGTCTGTTTTAGATTCTTTAACTCCATCACAGGGTCCTCAAAGACTTATTCAAATCTCTTTCTCACATGAGTGACATACACATCCCAAGTAACCACTTCCCCAAATCTTTTCATAAACTGAGTATGCCAATTGAGAGCCTTCCCAAACACATGCATTGAAACCAACCTAATCTTGTGATCATCATCAAGAATTTGATCCATTTCAAAGAACCTTTGCACCCTATACAGCCATCCTTGCACATCTTCACCATCAAACTTAGGAAACTCAATCTTGGATAGTCTGCCATACTGACCACCATTACCACCATTTCCTTGAGTGTTCTGACCAGTTTGACCACCAAGAACTGTAGTTTGACCACCAAGAACAGTACCCCTTTGACTTGTACCTTCACCACTATCAAATCTTTGTTGCATTACTCTCATATCATTAGTCAAAGAAGTAACAGTTCCCATTAAAGTTGCTAATTGTGTTGCCAAACTTTCCACAGTGTTCTCACCATTGTTGGTACCATTAACAGTGGATCTTGTTTCCACCATTGTCTCTCTGTTTCCCAATCACCACTGATTCAGTCACACCAGGACAATAAACCACCACACAATACCTAACTAACGTGTTTTAGAGATGGAAATGGACGAATGAAAAGCAAGAACGTATTTGTGATTGGACAAATGGTCTAGTATGACCGGAATTGATGTTTGTGTGATGGGTGATCAAAAGATCAAGATCTTCAATCGGTGTAACTGAATGCTAACGAAATAACTGAATTTTTAACAGATTTCAGCCATTAATGGTGACCGAGGATCGTTTGATACCACTTGAAACATACCAAATCCAGAAATCACAAGAAATGAGGATAAGAGATCAAGTGCAATAAACCAATTAGGAAACTATACAAAGAAACAAGTTTCGAAAATGATTTATTATTGATAGATGAAGTTTACAATGATTAAAGAGAGATTACAGAGAGAATTGTTTACAAAATCAAGAATGAATCCTACAAAATGAGATGAATCTGTTATAAAAGGGTTGGTTTGGGAAAGTTTAACAAACTTTCCCGCCAATGTGGTTTTGACTTTGAGTTTGACTTTCTTTGTTGACTTCTTAATTCCAGCTTATGACAAAATACTATTATATTAAATGTTTGACATAAGTACCTACAAATTATATTGTTAAAAATATGATCAGATCAAACGTTAGCAAATAATTTATAAGTCTTGGCATCAAGACCTATTTGCCTTACTGCTGCAACTGCCGCCGTAACTGCTATCGCTGAGAAAACAACTGCTATGGTCAAGTTTAACCAAAACACAGGGCTTCTCTTAGACGGCTTAAATGTAACATTGAAGAACACCACAGGTAACACAAAGTCAAGTGGCATGAACCCGAATGCTCCAATCAACGCCATGATGTCTCCAAAAAATGGCAACATTGCTGCTATAGTTGTTGCGATAATCACGGATAGTGATCTTGAAATCAATCTCGGAATAACATTTCTAGCGGAGAATTCACTGCTATTTGGATCTGCAAACGCTCTTTCAAGAACTTCGTTTGTTGGTTGCAAGTAAACCTGTAAAAACAATTGACAACTAAAAAAAAAAAAAAAAAAAAAAAAAAAAAAAAAAAAAAAAAAAAAAAAAAAAAAAAAAAAANTGAAGATGTTAGTCATCATATTGAACCATCTTGGAACCAAAGGCTTACCGTTATCATCAATAAAATTGCTTAAAATAAAACCCGCGGATTCATTGCCAAACGCCCAATAACCAGAAATGGTAACACTAAAGAATGTCGTTATTATCACTGAGTAGCAAACACATAACCCCTTGAACATCTTACCCTTAACTGGTGGTGCAAGTGTTGCCTGCATACATGCACAAGAATTAGTCCAAACATATAAACCGGATAACTTGATCACCAAGACTCACTAGAAGAAGTTGCAAAATGTGCAGACTGAGAAACGGGTCAAATTTTTGTACAATTTGGGTTGACATGAAAATTTTTGTAGAAATTTTATGTATTTTCAAAAAAAATTTACAAAGTATATTAGTTTTCTTAAAGAATTTTGACATTTGATTTTTGGAACCGTTTTTTTTTTGTCTACTTTTCATTTACCAATTTGACCCGATGACCAGAATCCCACAAATGTTTCAAACTATACTCATGCATTTTATGAAAAACAATTTACTTGTATTTCTGGAATCATCCCATTTCCATAAGTGGTACCGATAATTGCCATGGCATTAAAGATTCCAAAAATTCGAGTTTCGTCATTGCTGCTCAAGGAGTAGTCCTTATAGGGTCCTTTTGATGAGTTTCCTGAAATGGATACACTTAAAAGTTAGTTTCAAAAATTACGTATGCTTATTATAAGCTAATCCAAAGTTGTTAAAGTTACCGATATAAATAGAAGCAGCAGTAACACAAGCGCTGTATAGAAGACATAGGACTAGAGAAATCAGGTTGATATGGCGAAGTGAATGAAACGATGGAATTTGCGCCAAAATCAACATGAAAACCCCAAAGATGACCACAAACTCGTAAAGTTTCATCGTTCCATTTGGATTCCCTAGTACGTACATCGCCTGCAAATTTTAATACAAAAAAAGTTATATTCTTGTAAGGTTTGTTTCATCTTATTATCTTAATCAATATCTTTATTCTGCTTAAACACTCATTTAAAATGTCAATACACATTAGTCCTAAGGTTAGAAATAGCGATACTTGGTTAAAGATAATTTCTCTGGTAGTAAACATTGTTTACATGTTTTTCAAAGATATTAAAATGCATTGACATTTTTTGTTTTCAAAGGTATTACATGGTATTTACATTTTTCCAATATATTCATTAAATGATATTAATTTGCATTTACTTTTTTAAAATACTTATAAACATGTGTAAATGAAGCAAATTTTTGTTATTTTAATGATACTAAAAATTAGGAGATCAAATTACAAAACTAACCTTGAGACATTGACCACCTAAAACAATGTTACCAACCGCTACACCATAGCACACCACAGCACACCACAAATTGGATTGGGCCCACAAAATATCTACCCCATCCTGGGCCTGTCAGTTATCAATTTGATTTCAGTGTTCGTCGGTTCGATTATCAGGTTGTTCGGTTTTGTTCATTTAGTTCGGTTAAAATTTTTATAGGTAAAAAACAAAAGAGAATCGAACATAATTCAATTGACGAAATTTGAACCGAAACAAAACCGAATAGCGAAAAGCCGAACCAAATAACCCGAATTACATAATTTTAATTAATTATTTATTTAATTATATAGATTTTTATCAAAAAAAATTTCAACCTTAAAAAATGTTATATTTATATTATGAAAAAGTTTTAATGGTTTTTTCTTTATATAAATATATAAAAAAGATTAAATATTTATGTGAATTCGGTTTTCGGTTTGTTCGGTTTTAATTTTGCCAAAACTCATATCCAAACCGAAAACCAAATATTCATTCGGTTCGGTTTGTTTTGGTTTTAGCAAATTCGGCTCGATTACAATCTCCATTTAATTTTTTTTATTCGGTTCAATTTCAGTTTTTAGTTCATGTGGGTATTACCCGAATTCTGCACACCGCTAATTTCAGTGACCATTCAAATTCAACAAAAAACACATTTTGCTTCTTATTTGCTTTTTTCTCTTGGGAAATGAAAAGTCAACCAAATACAAATGAGCTATATTCATTTCTTTATTTAAAATAAATAAAATAAAAATTCATTTTCTTTGAAACCTAATAAGCAATATAAGTTCATAATAAATGATAAACATGTCCATAAAAATGGAACTAGCAAAAAGTATTACCGGACGATACAAAATATATTAGAGATTACCCCTGGTAAACACGGAATTAAAACATGACATCAAAGAGTTGAGTAAAATATTTACTCGTGTCTAAAAATTTCGGGAAAAACATAAGTACAACTAACCAGCGCATAAATTTTCTTCAACTACTCCCTCCGTCCCAAAATCCAAAATATAAGTCCATTTTGACTTTTTAAATCGAACTTTGACCTTAAATATTTTCCTTTGTATTATACAATACTTGATGTCAAATATATAAACGGATAATGTTTTAAATGGATTTTCATTTGGTATAATTTTCATCAAGTGGTATATAATACGAACAAAAATATTTAAGGTCAAAGTTCGATTGAAAAGTCAAATTGGACTTATATTTTGAGACGGAGGTAGTATAATATAAGAGAAAAGAAGGAATGAAAGATACGATTTTATATTAAAATGATTGACTTTGATTAAAAAAAAAGGTTGACTTCTTTTTTTTTCACATATTACTACTAAAGTACATTTAGGGCTCATCAAACGACCCGAACGGAACGGACCGGACCGGACCACATTCGGTTCGGTCCTCGGTCTTGCCTTTTTTGCTAATTCGGTCCTCGGTCCAGTCCGGTCCGGACCACAAACTGATTATTTGGCCTTGTCGGACCGGACCGATTCGGTCCGGTCCTCGGTCTTAGCTTTTTGGCTAATTCGATCCTCGGTCTGGTCGGTCCGGTCCGATCCAGTCCGGTCCTAGACCGATGTTCACCCCTAACTACATTTATGAGGATTGTTATGGATCACGTTTGTTTTTGCTAAAGACATACCCAATGGGGTAAAATGAACAGTGATTAACAATAGTTAAGTAACACAGATTTTACGTATTTGATCCTTCATGTTATACGACCGTTGCAAAGTCGGTCCTTGATCACTAACTTTGCAACGAAACACTAACGTATGGACAATTTTGGTAAAAAAAGTTAAAAACCAACTTACAAAAATAGTCCTTGGGGTTATCGATCCGTTACAAAGTTAGTCCCTTGCCCGTGACGGAGCGCAACAAAAATCAATAATTTTTTATTCAAATATCCCGCCGCAAAGCGTGGGCCTTACAACCTCGTTAATATTAACAATTAAGCAAGTAATAAAACACAACCATTTTAAAAAGGTGTATTTAAGAAATTTTGAATTTTTTACGGAAATTAACATTACAAGACATAATTTAATCTGAATTGTGTGTCATCTCCCTACCACCTAGTNATTATTTTGTGAGAACATCCAAAAACATCTGATCACTAGGCCAACTTAGTGGTGCGTGATTTATCTTCGGATTAAGATCCTCTCATGTTCAAATTGAACATGAGAGGTCATGTTGAAGTTTATATGAGTGAAAAGAAAATAAATAAATTAATCATTGTAGGACCATCATTTTACAAATTAATTATTTTGGAGAATAAAATAACTAACATGACCTCTCATGTTCAAATGAAACATGAGAGGATCTCAATCCAAATTAATATATAGCCTTTAAATGTAATCTTTCTTCGTATGTAACTTTTAAACTTAAACTCATCCTATGTAAGTAGTGTAAATTAAACATAAACACTGTGTGGACTTATGAAGAATAGGTAAGTCACATGATGTTCTAAATCAAACGTTGTTAATTATTTTGTCTTTGATGCTTTCTTTTAAATATACTACTATTATACCACGTTTCATGCCTCATACACACTTTTTTTATTATTATTATTATTATTATTATTATTATTATTATTATTATTATTATTATTATTATTATTATTATTATTATTATTATTATTACTACGTAGTATTATTTTACAAGAAGTTATACCTCGACCCAAATTCAATAGATCATAACAATGTTGACAATTATAAGTCAAACCTAACTAAATTCAAAACCATCTACATAAACATAAGGTACACTCAGCTGCAAAACAAAATTCATAATCAAATAGGCGACTCAGTCACTACCATTTTCAATCAGTTTCTCACTACCAAAACACAATAATAAAGACATTACATGGTCGGTGTGTGACGTGTCCACTCTTTGAAATAATACTAGGCAAGCACCCGTGCATAGCAACAGGATTTATAGCGGCAGATAGTTATAGTGATATTTTGGTTAAGTATTTTTTGCAATGTTTTGTGTAACTATAGCTGTTTGCCGTTAGACATTCTCGTCGCTATGCATGGCTACTCGTCTAGTATATATAATTCACAAACCAAAGTATCAAATATATTTTTTTATAGTTGACAAACAAAAGAATCAAATATGTATTTAATATATTACAGTATTTAAGTTGACAAATCAAAGTATCAAATATGTTTTTATACAGTTGACAAACCAAATATTCAACGTGTATGTGTTAAGTTTACATTTAAGTTTCCATTTTGTGCTATCTAGTTTTCAAATGAATGAAGTTGACAAACATGTGTGTGTTAAGCTCTATTAAAGCTCCATTCAAGTTTCCATTTTAAAGTGAACTTGTGCTTTGTTTTTTCAATTTAAAGTAGGGGTATTAAGGAGGGTAATTTACAAGGGTACAATTGGTATAGAACAAAATTAAACAAATTAAGAGATCAAGAGTTTTTATTAGCTTTTTATAAGTAGTTAAGATTAGATCTAATGGAAAAGTGACCCGAATGAACATTTTATGACACTAGCAACAGGAAAAAAAAAATGATCGCGATAACTATAAGTCTCTAAATATGCTTATCAATATGTTTGAAATCAGGGGCGGACTCAGGACTTTAAGTTATCATGTGAACAAATTTTTTAGTATAGAGGAAAGAAAATAAACTAAAATGTACGATATCATTAAAACTCGTAAACTTACTAAAAAGACATTTATTTCTTTTGATATATTAGTGAAGTAACTAAGATATGTATATATGTGACACGAAATTTCAAAACCAAGTTCATTTCAGAAATGTCAAAATTATTAAACGAAATTTACACTGGACAACAAACATTAATCGGCTTCCGAAAACCTCCACGAACCTGTAGTTCCGCCCACGTTTGAAATTATGTGACAATAATATATCACCAAAATACTAACACATGAGTCTAAAAGTATAGTTAGGTATGTTTTCAGTTATCCAACCAATTTTGAAGATTAAATACTCATGTTTAAAAATGTGATGCCACACGTAAAAAATTTTGCACAAGCTTGTGTGGTACCACTGAACCAAATGTTTCATGATATATAACACATTTAGGTGAATGACCTAACTGCAGGGACGGAGCCAAGGGGGTGTCCGCGGGTGCACGTGCACCCTATGGATTTTTCCGATATAGTGTTAATTTTTGAAAAAATTATCGATTTTTCCTAAATGTATCTTAAATGCACCCGGTGCATCAAAATGTGTCTCTAATATTATTTAGTTGGTATACATGCAAATAAAATATCTTCGTTTTAATCTACTTTTTAACTCTATTATATTACGGTTCAAAAAAAATTGTGCACCCGGTCATATTTGTTTCTGGCTCCGTCCCTGCCTAACTGAACACCATATCATACAAAAATGATGTGTTTAACTCGAAAGAACGAAAAAAATTCTAACAAGAAACACTTTTATATGATCATGGTAATCAATCAATGCGACATATATTTATAAATTTCGACTTATTATCGCTTAAAAAACAAGAAGATTAAGAGGTCTTCAAAGTAGGATGTAATGATGTACCTTTGGATTTGAGAACAAAAAGAGCACCAGCATCAAGTTGTTGTTTGTGAGGGTTTGTAGTAGTGGAAAACGCTTGAGCTTCTTTGATACTTTCTTCATGCACTGCTCCAATGGAGCTTGTGCCAATTGTGCCCATCTCTCTCAAGAGAGATATGATGAGAGAGATAAGAGATATAGTGATGACTAAAATGGCACCCTAAGTGCTTCAATCTTTTTAATAGCATACAAACAAACTAAGTGTCAACCTTCTCTACCATATGTCACACATCATTATTACATTATATATAGTGACTTGCACAAAAGTCTGGAATTTAAGTTATAGGCCAATTGTGTAAATAAAACAATTCCTGTTTCAAATTGCGGGTTTTAATTGGTTGGGTTTAAATTCGGGTATAACCCGACTGAAAACACGCAAAAAAAAACATATAAGAAGTTGTAACAAGCATCGTCCCTATGGTTTAGAAGTGAAAATGGACAAATTTGCCCCTCACGTGACGATCATGTGGCCAGATATAACACCCAAAACTAACGGCCGGCCGGTCAAAGGACCGGTCAACTCAAAACGGACAGCCACAGGGACGATTGGTGTGCTTTTAGAGAGTTAAGGATGAAGGTTGCAACTTTGGGTAAACCACAAAGACGATTTTTGTAATTAACTCTAAAATGAACTTTGTTTGTTAAACCTAATAACACATTCTAACAAATTACAAAACCATTTTTGACCATAATTATACACTGTCTTATGTTATTAGGCGATAATGCAATAATGTAAAAGCATATAGATAACTTGAAATACTATTAAACTAAATTTTTGACATAAGTACCTACAAATTATATATTAGGCTAAACGTAGCATACTATATTGTTAAAAAGATGATCAGATCAAACGTTAGCAAATAATTTATAAGTCTTGGCATCAAGACCTATTTGCCTTACTGCTGCAACTGCCGCCGTAACTCCTAACACTGAGAAAACAACTGCTATGGTTGAGTTTAACCAAAACACAGGGCTTCTCTTAGATGGCTTGAATGTAAGATTGAAGAACACCACAGGTAACACAAAGTCAAGTGGCATGAACCCGAATGCACCAATCAACGCCATGATGTCTCCAAAAAATGGCAACATTGCTGCTACAGTTGTTGCGATGATCACAGATAGTGATCTTGAAATCAATCTCGGAATAACATTTCTGGCAGAGAATTCACTGCTATTTGGATCTGCAAATGCTCTTTCAAGAACTTCGTTTGTTGGTTGCAAGTAAACCTGTAAAAACAATTGAGAACTCAAAAAAAACGTAGCAACATTTTGTATCATTGGTTCAATAAAATTAAAACTTACAACTGCGACAGCTGAGAGTTGGAGTATGGTGAAGATGTTAGTCATCATATTGAACCATCTTGGAACCAAAGGCTTGCCATTATCGTCAATAAAATTGGTTAAAATAAGACCCGCAGATTCATTGCCAAATGTCCAGTAACCAGAAACGGCAACACTAAAGAATGTTGCTATTACCACCGAGTAGCAAACACATAACCCCTTGAACATCTTACCCTTAACTGGTGGTGCAAGCGTTGCCTACATACATGAGCAATACATTAGTCCAAACATAGATTTGCCATGTTTCAAACTCTACTTGTGCATTTAATAAAAAGCAGTTTACTTGTATTTCTGGAATAATCCCATTTCCATAAGTGGTGGCGATAATTGCCATTGCATTAAAGATTCCAAAAATTCGAGTTTCTTCGTTGCTGCTCAAGGAGTAGTCCTTATGGGGTCCTTTTGATGAATTTCCTGAAGAGAAGATATAACTAAATATCACTGAAAACTAAGTTATTTATAATATAAGCAAGTTATTAAATTTACCAATATAGATACTAGCAGCAGTAGCACAAGTGCTGTATAGAAGACATAGAACTAGAGAAATGAGGTTGATATGGCGAAGTGAATGAAACGATGGAATTTGCGCCAAAATCAACATTAAAACCCCAAAGATAACCACAAATTCGTAAAGTTTCATCGTTCCATTTGGATTCCATAGTACGTATATCGCCTGCAAGTTTTAACACTCATTTAAAATTTCAATAAACATTAGTCCTAGGGTTAGAAATAGCGATACTTGGTTAAAGATAATTTCTCTGGTATTAAACATTGTTTACATGTGTTTCAAATGAGTATTTTTTGCTAAAAGTTTCCTATAATATCCTCATACACACACAACAATATTATATATATTTTTTCCACTTATTTTCTCTCTGCATCCAAGACATCAATTCTGACACTTGTTAGGATCTTATGAGTAAGAGGATAAGTAGGAACAATTTGTAGGAGGAAATAGCATTTTCCTTTTCAAAGATATTGATACGTATTTACATTTTTCCAAAGGTGTTAATATGTGTTTATATTTTTCCAGTATATTCATTAAATGATATTAATTTGCATTTACATTTTCAAACTGCTTATAAACATGTGTAATTGAAGCAAAACATAGACAAATTATATGATTCTATGTTTTGTTTTTTTAAAGGAAAATGTTATCTAATACTAATCAAGTTTTCTATTTGTTGAACTAAAATTACTGATACTTTATTTTAACTATAAAAACCATTCAAGTTTTAAAATTGTTTCACTAAAGTCAATTAAAGTTTTTATTCAACTGCAAAAAGCCACTCAATTTTTAATATCGTCCAACTTTAATGAATTTTATAAAAAAAATGATAACAAAAAAATATATATATCTTTTAAAGTTGTCTTTAAAGTGTTTAGACATGCATCAATCATATGTACCTTGAATATTAATCATTTTTAAATTTAACTTCTCCCGACTAATTTAATATACTAAAAAATAATAACCAAATTGAATAGTTTTGTTCCTTTTGTTAAACAAATATTCAAAAAATTTAGAATGCTAGAACATCATTTAAATCTGAATGATTTACGTAGTGAAAATAAAGTTTGAATGACTTTAAAGATACAATAATAAAACTTGAGTGATTTTGTAATTAAAACAAAGTTTAAAGGACTATAACACTATTGAAATTTGGTTATTATTTTATAAATACAATTTATTTCTAATGATACTAGAAAATTAGAAGATCAAAATACAAAACAAACCTTGAGACATTGACCACCTAAAAGGATGTTACCAACCACTGCACCATAGCACACCATAAATTGGATTGGGCCCACATAATATCTACCCCATCTTGGACCTGTCGGTTATCATTTTGATTTCAGTGATCATCCAACAAAAACACAGTTTTGCTTCTTATTTGCTTTTTTCTCTTGGAAAATAAAGGTCAACAAAACATATATGAATTATATTCCAGGACGGAACTAGATTTTCGGAAGAGTATTGCATAAATTCTTCTTCTATCATAAGTACAAAAACTCAATATATATATTTTTAGTTAAGCTAAAATTACACTACACACAAAAAAATAAAAAATAAAAACTAAAAAATAAAAAATAAAATAAAATTATCGTGAGTTACACATAACAAAAACGACATTTTATGAAAAAAATACACTTCACGACCCCAAAATCAACATCATGTAGGTCCGTCCCTGATTATATTCATTTTCTTAAAAAGAAAAACTAACGATATAAGTTCTTGTTATGTGATAAACTTGTCTACGAAAATGGAATTAGCAACAAAGATTATTAGACAATCCGAAAATATTAGAGATTACCACTTGGTAAAGATGGTACTTTCACATCTCTGATTAAATGTTCATTTTAACTTTTTGAAGTCTTTTTTTTTAAAAAAACTTTTATCTTAAATATTTATTTTTTGTATTATAGAATACTTGATGCAAAATATATGAATGAATTAAGTTTTAAATATATTTTCATTGATATAATTTTCATCAAATATTATGTAATATAAACAAAAATATTTATAATCAAAGTTGGGAAACAAAGACTTCAAAAGTTAACAGGTTTTGTGATATTCCGAGACCACCTAATCCTGCCCAGACTATACTCGGGAGGAGAACAAGAGATACTAGGTTATACGATACCCAACGTGTCCACTCTGAGCTTCTTACATTATTCAGTGTACTGCTAGTATTATTGTTGCGTATTTATCATCTTTGATGTTTTTGAAAATAAATTTTAAAATAATATTTTAAAAATAAGAATTATAGATGAAACAAATAAAGACCCATCAACATTAGATTGCCTTCATGGGGTTCGTTTTCTTATAATAGACTTTAAGTCTTTGACCACCAAAAATAACTAAAATCCAAATAGGTAGCCAAAAATATCAAATATAACCAACAAAAATAGAAGATCTTACCTAAGATATCATATGCCATGTCACGAAATCGAAGATGACGATGACCCAACTCGGCATGATGTTCGAGGACTAGAGAAAGAAGGTTATACGAATAGAATGTCACGATTGCTCCAATCACCAACGACAATACTCCCGCGGTCCATCCTAGCGACGCAAATGCAAATGGTAGACTTAACAATGGTGGTGCTACTATGGACGTTGTCAAATGATAGCCACTGTGCCACCATGACCCTGTAACGTGTTACATTGGTTTCTTAGATATGTTAAAAACAAAATGTAGAATCTAGATCAATCACTTTTCTGTTGACAACTAATATGTAGAATATAGATAAATCATTCATTTATGGTAATTGTTGTCGCCTTAAAAATAATGATACATGTTAGTGTTTCTGGTATGATAATACATTAAAGTGTGCATATTAAAACACTTTAAGAAAATTTGTTGCATTTTTATAGTTCAAATATTAAAACGAAACTTTAAGAAAAAAAAGGTCGTTGCTATTTTTTTTTTAACCTAAACCTTTGAATTTAATATTACTTTGTATATAACTTTTAAACTTAAACTCATCCTATAAAAAAATCAGTAGACTAAATTAAACATAAATACTGTGTGGAAGGTGTAATCATTATGAAGAATAGCTAAGGCACATGATGTTCTATAAATCAAACCGTGTTAATGCTTTCTTTTAAATACTAGTTATAATACCCGTGCACGCACAGGTTTTTTCAAAATAAAAATAATTATATAGTATTATCGTTTAAAAACAGAAAATCTTATGTATATTTTAAAAAGTTAGAGTATAAACATGTGCGAAAGTAAGAAAAATAGTTAGAAGAAATTGTATATATAACCGTGGCATCGACCTTTTACTTGATTCTTGAGGGTGTCTCTTTATAATGTTATTGGGCCAAGGTTCTTTGATCACATTGGTTTACACATAAATTAAATTTATTTTAAAATTTTTGTTTACTATATGGATATATAAGAATTTACCCGTGAAATTTATGATATAAGTACAACTAATAAGTATGCATGAGTTTTTCATTATGTATTAATATCAATTAATATTTTGTAAAAATTTTATTGGATGAAAGATTTAACTTTGTTTAGCTGACATAGATGTTAATGTTGAGGTTGATGTTGTTGTTTAACTTTAAATATTGATATCATGTTGTACAAAATGTGCGAGTTTAGTAGCACATTATGAGCGTTGATGGAGTTAAAATATACTCCGTAAAGTTTTTTAAAAATATTTTTCCGGATACCCGTATATAAACTTTAAATAATAATTACATGAGTCGTTATAAGTACTATGACGTATATTTATTTTTATATCACAGTAACTCGTATTTACCATTTGATATTTATATTACCGCTAATAATAATTTAACTGTATTTAATATTCAAACTCGTGTACGTAAAGATTAAACTTTTAAATAGGATAACATGAGTTCTTATTTATATTTAACGTACATAGTAAAAATATATTTTAATAGATGAAAGTTTAAAACTAATATTTAATTTAAAAGTATTTAATGTATATTAAAACTAATTCGTATATTTATAAAATTTTGTAAGTTTAATGGATGGAAGTCTCAAACCAATACTAATACTCATGTAATTGTAAACAAAGTTCATACTATAAAGCGTAGGGGGTATAAAGTGTAAGGGGTTATTTGTTTATTATCTAAAGTTATCAAAAAACATGGAGATTTATAATTTTACACTTAACTCCATATACTATATTTAAAATTCAACAACTAAAGTTTTATTAATTACCTCCTCTTTTTTTAAGTTTTTATTTTCATAAATTTGACGCCTATATTTTTATGTGTTTTTTTCCTTAATCAAATTCTCCACAAAATTTATTAAAGTTTGACCAAAATCAATTCAATTTTGACTTTTTATTGGCCAATCACGTCGCTCGATTTCGCCTACGTGGCAAAATCAAGCTCTCCTATTGGTCCAATTTTTTTTTCAATGAGAAAGGATTTGCAAAAACACTCCGAAATAATGTAATTCTTTTATTATATAAAAGATTACTATTATACCACGTTTCATGCCTCATACAGAGTTTTTTATTACTAACATGAAGTAATACATCGACCCAACTCACGAATTTATATTTTACTATTATTTGTTCTCAGTTTCTCACTACCCAAAACACAATAAATATATATAAATACGTGGTCGGTGTGTGAACATGTCCACTCTTTGAAATTCTTGGATCTAAATGAAAGTGAACCAAACAACACAACAAAATATACCCAATCATCAGAACGGAATATGAGAGAGGTAGAATATAGACAGATCATACCCTTACCTCAGGATAAACCTGAAGATAAGGAGATTGCTTCCTGAAAGGCTGAAAGACCTCCGACAAGTGTAAATATACAGATGAGAGGGCTCAGAATATAATGCAAGTGTGAAAAAGTGCAATAAAAAAGATTAAAATTAAAGCAAACAAGCATGTGTTGAAAATAGACATAAAAGCAACTATAAAAAGAATGATTGTCATAACTATAATTCTATAAATAAGTTTATCGGTATAATATATCAACAAAATACTAACACATGAGTCTAAAAGTATAATTATTTGTGTTTTCAACCTATTTTCAAGATTAAATACTCATGTTTAAAAATGTGATGCCACACGTAAAAGAAATTGCACAAGCTTGTGTGGTACCACCGAACCAAATGTTTCAAAATACAACACATAGTTAGGTGCATGACCAAACTGACCATCATATCGATCATACGAAAATGATGTGTTTAGCTCGAAAGAACGAAACAAATTCTAGCAATAACCAATCAATAAGAACATATAATTACAAATTTTAACTTATTATCGTCTTATTGTACGTTTAAAAGACTAGAAGATTAAGATTTAAGATATGAGTTGTAAACTCGTATAAGAGTAGCTAGAATGATGTACCTTTGGATTTGAGAACAAAAAGAGCACCAGCATCAAGTTGTTGTTGTTTGTGAGGGTTTGTAGTAGTGGAAAATGCTTGAGCTTCTTTGATACTTTCTTCATGCACTGCTCCAATGGAGTTTGTGCCAATTGTGCCCATCTCTCTCAAGGAGATATGATAAGAGAGATAAGAGATATATTGATGACTAAAATGGCACCCTAAATGCTTCAATTTTTTAATAGGACACAAACAAACAAAGGGTCGTTTAAATATTAAAATAAATCAAACATATTTATAGAAAGCCAATTATTTGTAAACTTGCATTGAATGATCAAACATGATCAAATGACAACCGAAGCGATGATTATTTAAAAATATATCAAACATATTATTTGTAAACTTTAAAGTATATGTCTATAAAAAATATAAGGTAAAACTATAAAAATGTCTTTGAGTATGGTATAAATTGCATTTTCAGTCACTCTAAAGATAAAACTACAATATATATATATATATATATATATATATATATATATATATATATCCTTACTATGGTTGTTTCAGTGTAATTTGTGTCCCTTAACCGGTCAATGACATGCGAAATGGCTAATATATCCTCGTCTTCTTCCTATTTGAATTTCTTTTGAATTTATATTTATTTTTAATACAACATTAATAACATAAAAATAAATTTAAAGGAAATAAGAAATTGCAAATAAAACATTAATCTTTACATTATAGTCAAACTCAACTTGCAACTAGATATTTAAATATTGATCTTATAAATCAATCAAGACTTCAAGAGTGCCTTACGTTTGGAGTGTAAATATCCTTTACCACAAAATAAGTGTCAACCTTCTCTATCATATCTCACCCGTCATTATATAGTGACTTGCTCAAAAGTTTGGAATTTAAGTTATATAGGCCAATTTGGTAAATAAAACAATTCCATCTTTTACGGATTTGTCGGTCAAGGCATAAGGCTGGTGACAATAGATGACCGTGGTTGTCACTGTCACATAAGCGCTACTCACAACGACTTTTTTAATAATTAAGTTAGTGTAATAAGACGACGGCGGTCACTACAAAATACATACCCCGTTTAAACACAAAAATNGCAGTAGGCTTCAGCAGTAGTTTGACACTTAGTCAATTTCTCAATTAATGCTCCTCAAAACTCAACATTTATTCCATTGCATTAAGCCATACATAAGGCATACACATTGCCAGATGGGTCACATTTTCTTTTTGCCTTTTCCTGTTTTAAAACCAAGTTGCATTGTGCAGTTAAATGTTATACCTGGTTTCTTGTTTTTGCTCATTTTCTCACTTGTATGTTTTCTTCAAAATGTGATATGCAAATGAAGCCTATATTATGCCTTTATATAATGTGTGAACTCATGTGGCATTCAATACATACAACTGCATTATTCATTGCAGTCAATGACAACATTATTAAACATGTGACTTTGAAAAAAATAGTGTAAATCTGCAAACTTCTTTATACATTATCTGCAATGTAGCATTGCCTTTTTCATGACTGCAACAACACTATCAATATGTTTACTTTGGCAGTCACTGCCATTTTCATCACTGCACAATCTCTTTTAACATCTTATGACTGCAATCCATAAATGTTTTTGCTTTTTACATATATCAGCAAACTAAACACCTTTTGAAGTAAACATATGTTACTGCACTTCATACTAAAACTCAAAACATACATTATATTCATTTATCAAAGTTAATCAAATACATTAGTTCATCAAAAGGCAGCCTTTTCAATACATTCTTTGGTCAAACTACACTAAAAAGCTTTCATAACTATAAAGAAAAGCAACCCTAACAGTACAAAGATAACCCTATATTGCATATTCATTGTAGTCTTCAACACAACCACTTCTTCTTCCAATCTCCTTTTTTTAGCTCAAAGTCAACAGCTTCCTTCTTCATTTTTTCTTCCACTTCTGCCAATTTACCTTTGTAATGCTCAGTTGGTAAATCTGGATCCCACCAGTGAAAGAATTCACAGTGCTTACTTGCCTATTAAACCAAAAAAAAATGTTAAAACATGGTTTTTCACAAATGATTAAAAGCAACAAATGTGTTTACCTTATAGTTAGGACATCCCAAAAACCTCCTACCTGGGTTCTTTTCAGTCCTAGAAATCCACTTACCACTTTCATCACCACATTCGCACAAGACACAAACACGATTAATCAAATTATCTTGTTCCCAACCTCCATTTCTTCGATTCCAGTACAACCAGTTTGAAGAGTTTGATGAATTAAATGAGTTTGTCATGTTTTAATTTTGGGGAAGAAATTATTTTGCCCTAATTTGGAGTTTGCCCTAATATGGATTTTGCCCTAATTTTAATTTTGCCCTAATTTATAATTTGGGGGTGAATGTATTTTACGGAGTATATAAAAGTTTAAAAATTTTCAAAATCACCCTTCAGTTTTAATAAAACTTTTAAAATTTTTAAACTTTGTACTTAACGAATTATTTAACGGGGTGTTAGAAAAAAACCCAAATCCGCAAAAAAAAAAAAGTTGGAAACCTTTTTATGCAAGAAAAAAAGTTGGATACCCTGATTGGAAATGGACACTAACTTTGATGCCTTACGTTTGGAGTGTAAATATCCTTTGCTACAAAATAAGTGTCAACCTTCTCTATCATATCTCACCTGTCATTATATAGTGACTTGCTCAGAAGTTTGGAATTTAAGTTATATAGGCCAATTTGGTAAATAAAACAATTCCTACTTTTACGGATTTGTCGGTCAAGGCATAAGGCTGGTGACAATAGATGACCGTGGTTATCACTGTCACATAAGCGCTACTCATAACGACTTTTTTAGTAATTAAATTAGTGTAATAAGACGACGGCGGTCACTACAAAATACATACCCCGTTTAAATACAAAAATATCCCAAAAAACGAATTTAAAAACACACACTCACACACAAACAATAGGGGAGGATCGGACTCACTCGAGTAAACGACCAAGTCTTCATTTCTTTTATATAAGAGGACGCGTCTAGGGAGCTGATGTAAAGGAGAGGGACGCGTTCTGGGGGCGACCGACCACACGATCGACCATTCATCACGGATGGTCAAAGTAAATTGCTATGGTTATTAGATAATCCAAAAGGTTGAAAAAGTAGGTTTGTTTCTTGACTGGTAGATATAAAGTATGTTAGTTTATGCGATTAGCTATATTCTTTTGTTTTTATAAGCCCGTTTAGTGGATCGAATGGACACTCCTTTAGTATATAACGGCGTTTAGCCTGCAAGATATCCCATACAACAAGAAACAACTCTAGTGAATGACCGAGCTTGCCTCCCGGAAAGGGGGAGTTAGTTTCTGTGGTTGGGGGAGGGGGCCGTACTCCTCATGATCGAGCTCATGGCTTAGTGTTTAGTGAGACTCGAGTGTCGATAATAACATCCTGCATATGCGTACAATGTATCATAACTCTTTAATTAGCACAATTATGTAAATTTAGGAAAAACAAATTTTATGTGAAAACATGATTTATGGTAAGTGTTATTATCTTTCTTCTAGTGTTCATCGTATGGACTTCACATAAACACTTGTGCTAACACAAATGCATACGATCATGGTCATGAGTCATAATTCATAAATGTTGGTCTTATCACTTGTGTAGAATTTATTTCTTCAGACTATGAAAGAAAGTTACCTGCGTTTATTGCAATAATTTTCAAGTACTGAAAATGACATTTCTATCTATGCCTAAATAAGGAGCAACGTCTCTGCTATATGCAGTGCCGTAGCTGAGTTAGTGGAGGCCCTGTGCAAAAAATTTCATGAGGCCTAAACATGATGATGAAAATTTATTGTAACCATCCAGCTATAAGTTTTAATGAGTTCTTCGTCACTCTAGACCACTTTAAAATGAAATTTAGAGTATAATTTCATATATTGTTAATATTTTGAAGTTGGAAGTATATTTTGACGCTCTAAAATATATAAAGGGATATATATTTTGAGGCCCCTAAAATTTTGAGGCCCTGTGCGGTAGCACACCTCGCACACCCTCGAATACGGCTCTGGCTATATGTAAACGAGTAGATCCAGCGAGAGAAAATTTTAAATGAGAATGATGAGAAATAACTATAATCACACATTTGAGATGCATCGACTTGAATTAGATGTATCTCTGTTCATTTAAAAGCATCACAATTAGTTTCGAAAGTGTTTTAAAGTGAAAATGATGCAAAGTAATACTAGCAATAAATTTGACCATCGGGGGATGAAAAATACGTAGGATTCACCTAACTTGATGAAATGAATATAACATATGTATATAAATATAATTTTTAGAAAATACATTATAACGCATCTAATTCAAGTCGATACATCTTTAATATGTGATTATAGTTATTTTTTTATCTTTCTCATTTAAAGATTTTTCTCATTTAATCAAGTCATGTGTAAACTATGCAGTTAACCATCAAAATCAAACCTAATGATACTAAAGTTAATATTCCTCTGTCTATATTGTCTAAGCAAAAACTGCATGATAATATCTAATTTCAATGTAATAAGGTGAAAAAAAAAANAAAAGACTTGTTCATTTTATGTTTATTTTAAACATGATAAGTGGTAGGACCATAATACCCTTGTCGAAGATCAAAATGAAACTTTTATTAGCGCATATAGAAATCATTTCACCGTACAAATTATCAAACTTAATTAAACTCCAGTGATGATCATTGTCTTATTAATTACATTGATGCTAGGTTCGGCGTAATGGTTCATGTTCTCACAATTTTCATATAACGCCATCTATCTTTCTTTATCCCATCATCTTCGCACCACTTCACATTCTATTCATTTACATATATTAAACACAAATATACCCCCACAACACATCAAAAACACAAAATCACTATCACGACTTCAGTTTCAATCGGTGATCACCACCACCTATTCAACCCGAAAGACCACCACGCACCTGCCGTAAGTATGTAACTGTGGGCCATGTGTGCAGCCACCCATGCTTGGTTTGAGCTTCCATTACGACATGTCCTTAAACATGCTAAAAATTTGTAAATTTATATTTCTAGATAATGAAATATATATTAGAATGAGGAAAGATGTCTCATGTGGCTTTCTAATCTAAAGATAGAAAGAATTAGTCGATAAAGCAGAAATGATAGAACACAAAAACACACGAATCATCTTTAAACAAATTTAAAGGACGTAATGGTCCATATAAATAAAGTACTCTGATAGAGAAGTTTTAGTTAGAGGTTGGAAACTAGTTGGACCATTGTTAAATGAAAATGTTTTTTTGCCAAAAAAATAATTCTCTGAGATAAAGTTTTGGCATAATTCACATTTACACCTGTGGTACTATGAGAACAACAACCCTTCTGATACAATTTATAACCCCATTTACTTGCTCCAGGACAATCTTTAACTTTGCATTGTACGAAACTTGTCATGTTATCCAGGACAATCTTTAACTTTGCATTGTACGAAACTTGTCAATTTGTCATGTTAACAGGGAATGTGGACTCAAATTTTGATAAACCCTAATCAAAAGGGTTGATAAATGAGACACCGCTAAAAGGAATAAAACCCTAATAAAAGACACCTTTTTATACACACAAGATCAATATAGATTTCATATATACTATAGATCCAATAAATCATTTATAGCAATTCATTTTTTGATATAAAAAAAATAAAAAAAAATCATGCATTCTTTAATAAAAAATTAAATATCTCGTAAATCGTTAATCGTTACGTAAAAAAATCATACAATCGCGACGAAAATTAAATTCTCTTTCTATAGATATGCACTTCTATATACTTTCGATTTTTTTTTCTTTTAAATTTCCGCAAAAAAAAGCACATGTGATTCGGAAAAATCACATGTGATTTTTCACGTGTGATTTTTTTTTTTTAAATATTTTTTTCCGAAAGTATATAGAAGTGTATATCTATAGAAAGATAATTTAATTATCATCGCGATGGTGTATTTTTCGTAGCTTAAAAATTTACTGTTTGCAAGATATGTTTGTTTTACAAATATCAAAAAGTTGATTTACGATAAATCCTAAGCCTTATATATTTATATGAAAATTAGTCATGTGTAAAAAGAAGCGTAAATATAATAAAAAACGACACTTGACAACCCTAAACTTTTCTAAAAAGAAAATAGAAAAACTGAAATTTATGTGAAACGCCTCCGATGCGCCACCCTCAATTTCATGGGCCGGAGCATTTGCTTCTTAGTACATTGGAACACTCTTAAATTAGGTAAGGCCTAAAGCGAAGTTTAAATATGAGGTCTTTTTGAATTTATCAATTTTTTATTACTCTCTCTCTCTCTCTTTCTCTCTCTCTCTCTCTCTTAATATTAGCTTTTCGGTGCCTCAGATTAATAGAACATCCAATTATCAAACAAAAATATTATGAGACTCTAAAAGTAGGACAAAAGAATCGCACCAACACTAACAGGACGGCTTGTCCGTGTTCGTTAGTCAAGGTTTAACCGAACAAACGAACTAATATGAACACTTTAACAAACTGACAATAGTGTTCATGATTTTTCATTAAAAAATAGCTTATTCTTGTTCGTTTATTAAGACACTATTAGTGAGTGATTATGTTTAATTTGTTTACAATATTTGCTAAAAATATTAGAATTTGTAGCACTTAGTTGTCATTTTCTAAGGCAATATAGATAGACATAGTCTTGTTTCTTAAAACGAAATAAAAACTTAGAGTTCATTTAGTAAGACGGAATGAAATATCAAATATAGTTTATGATTGACTTTTATATATTTTTTATTCCACAACAATATGTAATGAAAAAAATGAATGGACCCCTAAGAAATGAAAATAATAGTTTTTAGTGTAATGAGTCATTCCTTGCAATAAACCATTACATAGTAAATGTGTAAACAAACAAGATTTTTTCATTCCACCGTAATAACCTTTTCATTCCCACTTTGATTACAACATATCAAACGCTACGTTAGTAGTATGGATTTAAAAAATAAACAAAAATAAAGCAAACATCCCTAATAATTTTAGCAGTTTTAGTAATCAGGAGACCTCAAGATGATACTCTAGAAAATATCTGATGGATTATATATTCATAAACGGCATTAGAAAATTAAGGGTCTTCAATATTCGAGGGTCTAAAGTGATGACTTTAGCAGCTTTATCTTTGAGCCACCACTCTTTGTAGATCACGTCATTACTAATAACGGTCTTTCTATCGACGAGTATTTTTCATAGCGTAATTCAAGTGAGATGGTGAGTTTATACCATCAACTAATAATCTTTGGGTCTAATTAAGTACGCAGTTTAACCTCGATTAATCATGATGGCCTTCAGTGTAGTTTGTTGGGAAAAATAATTTTTCGCCTTCAACTTGGACAAAATTATTATCTATTATTCTATATATTTGGGATAAAAGAAAAGGGTTATATTGGTTTCATGCTAACAAAATAATGTTTCCCAGTGCAACCCTTTTGTTTAGATCATCTATTTACTCCAGTCAAAATTAGATATACGACTGAAAAAATCGTTTATATCCCATATGAAGTCATGTTACATCATTGGAGTAACATGTTTGCAAAATAATACTGACTACAATAACTGATGTCCAGTTATAATTCTTGGAGGTTGTTGGATACATATTCAAAGCACTAATTAATTTGGAGGAAAATAATTTGATTCTTCATATTTGCTTTTAATTTTCTTTATAGATGTTTAACTTATTGATAAAATAACAAAGACATTATATATCGTAAAGCTTGAACAATTTGGGTTTTTCTATATATGTAAGTGTACATATAATAAAAAATTAGCTGGATCGTTATGGTGCCTAGTGAAGCCATTAACCCATTCTTCTATGCTTACTGTGGGTGCTGGATGAGTGAGCATGGGGGGAGGGTAAGATGGAAATGTAGCTAGATGGTTATGGTGCATATATGGTGAATTGATGAGTGAATGGTGAATTGATGGTTATGGTGCTCTGTTCTGAGAAAGTGCCTAGGCGGTATGGTGCTCTGTTCTGAGAAAGTGCCTAGTGAAGCCATTAGCAGTTCATTGTATGATATCTTTTAACAGATATCGGATTGTATGTTGTTAGTTGTATGTTTTGTTGTTTGTTTCTGTATTAGAATTGGGGATGTCCAATTCTATGAATTCTATTGTTAAGTTGTACAGTTTTGAAAGTTAATATAAGTTCACCATTGCAAAAAAAAAAAAAAATTGCAAGTATTTGAATGATCAATCTTTAGAAAACTTATCTTTATGTGTTATTGTAAATTTTTGTAAATGGATTTGTACTGTTATTGTTCTTAAAAGTTTTTTGTCATTGCTAAAAGTGAATCTGCTGCTAAGTCTACTCTGCTGCTATTGGACACTCTGCTGCTGAGTTAGATTTTGCTATTTTAGACTTGTTGGTTTGTGGTTTTGGACTAATCTTTTGCAGGTTAAGAATAACATAGATGTCTTTGCTGTATGCACAAGAAAGTAATTAAACATAAAAGTAAAGTTCATTCCATGGGTAAAAAGATGCAGATTACAAAGAAAGATCCAACAAAACACAAAAAGATCT